>QRFB01005176.1:0-41433 GCA_008931105.1 Oenanthe javanica
CACAGATTCATTAAGATGAAGCTCTCCTCTCCTCTCCTCTCCCAACATTGTAATAATATACAATTACGGATTACCCTATTCCGCATTTCATGTCAGTAGTTTAGTTGAAGAGTGTACGCCAACACTGTCCACTCAGCGATTCTACTTTCTACCATACTACTCAGACTCAGACTTGCTCACCTGACCTCATCATATTGCAGATTGGAATTGGTAATAGAATTTAGAAAGTTTTTAAATATTGCCATTCAGGAGGCTTTTTACCAAAACAATTGCTTTACCATGAATCACTGAAGTTCAAAAGTAAGGATATACTGCAGACTTAAAGAACTTGTAAATTACTGTTGCACAAATAAAATTAAAAACAAGGCACGCTTTAACTGAAGACACCACACACAGTCTAACATCACTCACTCCTCACAGGGAGGGGTTCAAATCTTGTCAAAAGACATTTGTGTTCAACTATCAACAAGAAAATATTGAAAAACAGTAGTTCTGGTGCAATGGACCCTTACAATTTGAGTCTTGACGCAGCTCAGGAAATGCAATCAGGGGTCATTTCCATGGACTTACATGCCTTGCATCTTTAAACACCGAAGTTCCACCCGATGCTGCTGGTGAAGGAGAGGATGCAATATAATTTGTTCCAGATACAGATACTGTAGGTAGACTTGCCGCATTGGCTTGTTGCCCAGTTGGAGCAAAGCGTGATGGACTAGCAGAAGGCCCCAAAGTTGCTCGAGATGCATGTGGGACCTGTGCATATCAACAACAATAAATTAATTGAGACACCATTGGCATTTTAAAATTTTACAGGTACTCGGATCTCCGAGTCAAAAGAACATAAATTCAACAGCTTTTACCCTCAACATTTTTGAAGTTATTATTTTTTAATTAAGCTCTCTGGACATTTCTTATGTACTAGCAATTAGCAAATATATGTAAACTGAATTGACGTCTGCAATCCAATTCACTGCTAATTATTTCCTGAAGTAACAAACGTTGCCTGCCTTTTCATATCAGAAATTATAGAATTGCTTGTTCAAGCCAGATTTAGACATGCAGTCTATATATAAGAAACCGTGGTAGTAAAAAACTATATATTCATGATGCATACAGTTGATTGACAGGAAAGAAGTGATGTTTTAACATTAAAAACATCTATGTTCCAGTTTTCAGTTTTTTAAAGGTACAATGTACCAAGTTGAAGTGGTTAATCAATTAAAGACCATAACATAATTTGTATATGATAATGCATATAGTCATAAACATTACCACACTATGAAAAGGCCTCCTATGATGAGAATCTGAAGATGGTGACACACTACTCATTCGAAGAAAATTGCGAGAATGGATATTATGATTTGAAGCATCATACGCTTCTCTTCCTTCCCCATCACGCAGGATTCCATCAGAGCCAATTCTAGGAGTGAGCTGTCTTGATACAGAGTCAAATGTAACATCTACTTGAAGTGAAACTGGTGGTTGAATAGCCATCCCTTGCTCACTACTTCGTTTCTTTAGTTGTTCTTCTGCATTTAATATCTGTTAAACACCATCATTAGCAAAACATTAGCAAGTCAAGGGTCAGGTAATTTCATTCTGATAAAGGAATTTACCAGTCTTTACACAGCAAGGGCTAAAATATTACCTGTTTAAGTGATTGAACCAAATCATGCTTTCTTGCATTCAAAATTTTTAATTTCTCCTCAATCTCTTTTTTTCTTTCTTCTTTGCTATTCATCTAGCAAACCAAACAATCAAATATACTGAGAACATGAATACACAAAATATGATTATTAAGAACAAGACAATTCCATAAGAGACATAGTTATTTTCCCAATCTTTTTCATTAACTTATTTTCCTAATGAAACAAACATAGAAAAATTAGAAATAAAATACTTCCCCCTAAAATTTTTATGATCCTAGTATCTTGATAAATTCTATAAAATGGATTTTTAATTTCATGCACATAACATCACAACTCATGTCAAGCATGATGCATCATATTTATTAAATAAAAGTAAGTCGTCCCTAATCCCACCTCTTAGTTACCCTGACAATCTAAACAATCAACAACAAATGCTTCGCCACAATTACAAGTTCCAAATCATTTAAAATATTTAACGAATCAACTAAGGTTTCTTGATGATTAACTACAAAATATAAAGCAACAATTACATTGACAAATGATTATCCCATCATCATATATCCTAGACAAGAAAACAAGCCNCCCATCATCATATGTCCTAGACAAGCAAACAAGCCAGTAGCATCAAATAAGATACGTGGGTCATAATTTGCATGCCAAAGGTCGTATAATCAGATAATTCTTTACAATGTTATGATTGTGACTCCAATTCTTTTTGGATTTTTAAGTTGATTAGGTTTTTTTTTGGTGTTTCTAGAGAAGGGTGATTGAAAAAAAAAACGAAGAAAAAGAACCATAAGTTGTTACTGCCTAATAAAAATACAAGTAAATGAGAAGCAACATAGGCTCGTGGGCCCTTACTAATAAACAACAGCGGGTTCGAAGAGAAAGATATTTCAGCTTGCAATGGCCCTATTTCTTATGCTGCTTCCAGAAAATTCATTTGCTTCACCACACAACATGTCATATTAATGGGAATATAAGTAACTGAAATTAATTTAAAAACCCCTAAGTGTGAGAAAAACTATTTTAACAAAGCAATGAATTATCAAGAGTTTCTCACCTTAATAATAAGATTGTCACAATTACGACTCCTTCAATTAATTTGAATTATTTATATACCCATCAATACAAGATCGTGTGGTAAAGCGAATAAAGTTTCAAGAAGCAACAGAAAATACGAGGTCATTTGAAGCAGTAACATCTTTCTCTTCTTAAACACGGTTATTTTTTAGTTAATGCCCACGAGCTAATTTACTTTTTATTTACCTGAATTTTTATTAGGCGGAAGTCATGTGTGCATGTAGCTATATATCTTTTAAAGAGCCTCACATGTAAGGCATGAATTGAGTAACAATCTTTATTCCTCTTTCCCATAATAACCCTTCCTTGAAAATGACCAAAAAAAAATCCAAAAAGAATTAAGTCACAATCATAACAATGGTATTGACTTGGCGAAGCTTACAAAAGCATGAAAAGGATCTTAAAAACCTAGGGGACTGGGAAGCAAATGGATGAACTGCATCAGACAACTAAATAAAAAAAAAAGAGTAGACAACTAAATCAAAACAAGAGTGGACTGCAACTAAGTTAGTTGACTGAACAATTTTCAATATTCACACAACGGGTAAAGTCCAACAAAGATGACGTTTCTCATGAATTTTGAGTATCAAGCTCTTAAAAAACCCAGCACGTGAAAGTTCAATCTCTTCTAATGTTGGTCATAATACTGGTATACTAATTGTGCCCATCTTCAATGACACTATTTACACCGCCATTCTATCAATGGGCTGCATCTGTTGACACATCTGTACATCCTACACTTGTTCATTGGGTAGTTACAGATATATCTCATGAGATACATGCTAATAAGGGACCTATGTTTGGTCAACCAATACTCACATCACCTACCAAATACCCAGAAACAAAAATACACCATCGTTATCAGTTATTACGAAGACGCTAGTCACCGACTCGAAGGTACTCGGGCGTTGAAGTTTTTTTGAAGTCTGACTCGGCGTTGTGATAACCATGATTATCATGTACAATCGCCCAATGCGGCCAATGAAAATACACAAGAAAGGGATATGATGAACATAATATTGAGATTGATTACTTTGCTTGATTTTCTTCATCAGTTATGTTTTTTATTTGCATGGACATGTTTGATATTTGGCATTTGGATGTTATTATGTTCTAACTATGCTTAATTTGAACTTAGTAATTTATTACTTTTGATTTAAGTTATGAAATTGATGTGCGTAGCTATATTATATATTGAATCTAGTAAATATATGTATATGAACTACTTGTCGAGGGCAACTTATCGACTAGTCTTTTTCGAAAGTACTTGGACGTCGAGACTCGACTTGGCACCGTGATAACCATGCAATACACAACCCCTCAACCTATTCACCGAATCCATTCCAGCTGAGTTGAATCATCGTAACATCTTTTTCTACAAACCATCACAACACCACCACCCTTTTTTCCCCAAGGCGTTTCCCCATAATATACCTACCAGCCAACTCGTGGAATCGGTCCAATGACTCAACTACCAAACACCCAATTCAACCACACTAAGAGGTCAAGACCAAGTGGATTACTTGGGGGTTGACACCAAAAAACATCAAGGATCTAAGAGGATTCTTTGGCTAGCCTTCCTTCAACCAAAATCAAGCCATGTGCAGCACCCTGTACTTCAAATACTAGACTTTACAAAAAAAAAAAGTCGAAGGGGATCCAAGTTATATGAGCGTTAGCAAGGCTTATCAACCTACATGAGTGATTCCACAGTGGAAGTTGGGCATTCGAGAATCACTTGAAGGTAAAATTGACATTACAAAAGCACTAAACCAGCTAGCCATCAACCCTAGCCTAGTTGCAGTATTTTCCATGGCAAATGGTGGTCGTCAAAATCAAGAAATAAAAATCTCGGTCCGGCTACTAATCAATAACACGACATAGTTTTCAAGAAATTAGATCATTGCCTAGTTTTCTTTTCTCAATTAACAAATCAAATAGCACTAAATTACATGTAAAATATAAAAGAAATCAAAAACCAAGCTACTAATCAATAACACGACATAGTTTTCAAGAAATTAGATCACTGCCTAGTTTTCTTTTCTCAATTAACAAATCAAATAGCACTAAATTACATGTAAAATATAAAAGAAATCAAAAACCAAGAATTCTACACACACATAAATATAAAAAACCCGTAATGATTACCTCCAAAATCGGGTTGGAATCAACAACCTTGATCTCATTATCATCATCTGAATTGGGCTGAATAGGTTCAGGCCCAACCGGTTGAACATCATCGACAATTTCTTTGGGATGATCAGCCTCCGTTAAAAGTAGATGATTAAAATCATTATCAACATGGGTTTGGGGTTCTGGGTCAGGGTTAGGGTTAGAAGTGGTGGTGGTGGTGGAATGAAGACGAGCGAGGGCTTTGGAACGGCGGTGGAGTAAAATTTTGAAGTCTTTGAGAGAGATAGTAGGGGTTGGGGTTAGCCATTTACGGGGTACGTCGGGGACTTTGTGTAGGCTCCCTCTGTACAGCGATATTGCCACCATCTTTCCTCCAAATCTGTAAATTGCATCTCATTCATTCATTTATACTTTATTTATGTACATTAATATTGATATTGATTTTTTTTAAATATACTTCATGATTTTATAATAATATTATTCTCATATCTAATTCTAATTTTAATGTCATAAATTAAATATACAATTTTGTTATAAATAATTCGGTTCAATTATTTGAAATTTTGCTTTTTTATTTATATTTGTGTAAACTAACTAAATAATAAATAAAATTTGAGTCTAGCTAATACAAAGATTTCTAGATTGTGACATTTAAATTCTTTTTTCTTAAATTTTACAATAAATTTATCCTTATTCTTATCTTAATTACTATTATTATTATAAAATAAAAAAAGGATTTTTACAAACTGGTGTGCTTGAAATATTTAGAATATGTACTATTCCGTGAGGCTGTAAGCCTAAATATTTATAATAATAATAAAAAAACTTGAAATATTTAGAAACCCAAATCAAACCATCCCGAATAGAATAGTCACGGGGTAGACCATATAACACATGAACTAACAAGTAAAGATATTAATGATTATAAATATCCTTCTTTTTAATTTTTAATTTTTTTGGCCATCAGGTAAATAACAGGTTAGTTATATAGTACACGGTACACTTTATATGCGAAAGGCCTGAGCTTTAACAATTACCTACCGGAAACTAAAACATGACTAAGCAGTTGCACTAATTTGCTAGGAAATAACTCTCTAGTTGCAACTTGCTCCAACTATACCTTCAAGTCGAGGAAAACCTCAGAAGTTATCTGTATCTTCACCTTTCATCATTGAATTGGGAACATCATCAAATCCAGAACCCGGGGCAAGCTCATTTAGATCAAGAAAGCCTCTCCTCTCAACTTCACCCTTTTCCTGAACTGAGCTGCTACCAGCTTTTATAGGATGTTGAAGCTGCACTTCCTCTGCTGCTGCCTGTTGTTGGTTCCCAAACACTGCCTCCGATTGGTTTCCATACACTCCCTCCGACCGGTTTCCATACACTACCTCCTGTTGGTTTCCATAAATTGCCTCGTACCCTTCCTCCGACTGGTTTCCATACCCTTCCTCCGACTGGTTTCCATACCCTACCTCCTGTTGGTTTCCATAAATTGCCTCCGGTTGGTTTCCATGCATTGCCCCACGTTGCTCCTCGTCTGATGCCTCAGATTGCTCCTCCTCTGATGCTTCAGGTTGCTCCTCAGGGGGAGATTCAATGTCCCTGTACTGGATATCACTGGTCTCAGATTCCTCACTCTCACTAATTATTGAAAACTCTTCCTTGTCACTTGCATCTGTGCGCTCATCTGATGCATTTGATTTTTCAGGTTTCAATGATTCTGTTTCTGAATCTGATACTTCTAATTTTCTGTAATCTATACGATTCCTGGTGGCTCTGTTACTACGTCTCAGACCCGAATCGAACTCATTAACTGACCTTAACTTAGATTCCCTCCTAGTCCGACCTGGTAATTTCTTAGATATTTGTCCCTTTCCACTATCTTCACTCATATGCTCATCGCTATCATCACTCATACTCAGGGAGTACTCATCCTCTTCTTCCTCTTCTTCAGCATTTTCACCTTCCCAATGATACTCCTCATCTCCTTCAGAGCCGCTGGACATCTTCCTCGTTTCTTTCCGCTTCTTGAGATATTCATCATCATATACGGCTTCCCCAACTATCTCTTCATCACTGTCAAATTCTGCATCATTATCGGACAGTTCTTCGACAAACTCTTTGGCCGGATACCGCCCAGGCCTCTGTCTTCTTCGACTGTTTAACATCATGAGTTTAGCAAGCAGTTCAAGAGATAAAACAGAAATAAATAAAATTTCTATATAACAGGAGTAAGAGTACCCGCGACCCAATGTTTCATAGTTAAGATCTTCATCAATTTCATCGTGATCATATGATTCTGGAGAGAGCATGCTAAACGACTTTTCAAAGAACTGGGAAGGACCGCCCAATTCACCGTTTGTAGAAACATCAGATCTCGTCCCTTCTCTTCTAACAGTAGTTTCTGGTGGGGATTTCTTTCTTCTGATACAAAATATAAATTAGATATATAAGTCAAATACTTGAGGACTACTTTTGTCCCAACAAGTAATGGAATTATATCTTTGAAGATTTATAATATTCCACATTAAGTATATTTTATAAACTTGTCTAGTTGATGAACCATACTTGGTAACATTGATAGCTTCATTGATTGATTTGTCATAGTCATCTGCAGAAAATGATATGAATGCAGTATATGAGACACCCAAGTAAAATTCACTAATGTAACCAAACAAAGACAGATTGTTGAATAAGATAGTGGTAGCACCACATCAGCTATTCATAGAATCATATCTGAACCAGTTTGATAGGCTCTCCTATCAAGTCGAACCCAATGACAAGTAGGAAACAATAAGAAAATTTAAATGACAACATACATAGACATCTTACCAAAAGTATATGAGACATGCTTTCTACCACGAAGAGAGCGTCCATGAGGAAGTTCATCCACGCTAATCATATTGTCCATGAGAAGTGCTTGTCTATGCTGTTTTTTCAATAGCTTCTCTTTTGTCTGTCCAGGGAAAAATAAAAAATTACACATATAGTCATACAATCTTTTCTGCTCTTTAATAAACTGAAAAGTAGTAGTAATATTAATATTAAAAGGAAAAAAACAAGTATTTGTGAGCTGAGAGATATTGATGAGAGATCAGAGGGATATAGACAGTTGTGGAAACAGAGGGGGGCGGTTTGGTGGGCTCCAGCCTACCCTCGGATAATATAACATTACATGTGTTATATTTAAAATATAGCTAATAAACCAGTCAGGTGATATGGTAAACCGTTTGGTGCATATGTGAGAGGTTATGTGCTCGAATATCACCTCCATTTTCTTTATCAAGTAATAAAACAAATATACCAAAGGGAGTCCAACCCAATAAAATAGACACAAGGCGACAAGAGTACTAATCACTGCACCATATAAGGGGATCAAGTCAATAGACACAACATCAAAAGCACTCACAACTACGCCATATAACCATTTATTCCTCATTTTATGTCCCTAGTTTATATTTTTAAATTATATGTTGAAATTAATAGACACAAAAGTACTAACCACTACATTTTACAACCATCAATATATATATGTATAGTTTTATTGGTATCTTACTGCATCATATATCCACATATTCTGTACCTACTGTCATTATATCCTACAAAACTTATCACTATTCTAGTATAAATTATTAGCCATGATATATTTTCCCCGAGTTGAGTTGTACATATATTTAGGAATTATTATCTTTGACTTCTGAGACACTTAAAGAAGAAATGTTGCTTGTTTTTTAAGTTCCACTCAACAAAAAACAAACTTACTTGTTTTATTAAGTAACAAAAAAGCACCCACCCCTATCCCCCCTCCCCAAAAAAAATTCCTAGTTCCGCCATTAGATATATGTTGTTCCACTCAGAAATTAAACAATATAAACTAAAAAACAACTCCAAAACAGCAACTTACAACCACTGCTTGATCAAAAGGTATAAATTACCTTTTGGACCTTCTCAACCTCTGGAAGCACATCGAATTTTAACTTCTTCCCAAGTGAAGCCTCTGTTCTATTTTTGCTTGAGAAAAGCTTTTCCTGCAACCAAAAAATGGACATCTTACCAGACAAAAACGTAACTAAAAACGGGACCAAAAAAGGCAAGATGTCAGAAAGAATGGGCCGGAAAGTAATTTCCATATTGGCTATTCTATTCATCTGGGAAAATCATGAACCTGATTAATGGCATGAAATGCTGGAAGATAAGCATTAATAAATTTAAACCTATGAGCCATCGTACGTCTGAAGCATAGATATTTCACGGTATAAAGACAAGACAAACAATAAATTTTCAATTTTTTTATGGGGGGGGAGAACAAGGAACAAGCATATACATGTATATAAATACACATAAATCATCCCAAAAGACACTAGAAATTTAGAACTTACAGAAACATCCTGAAATTCATCCAAATTAGTTGCAGCTGTTTCCCACTGGTAACATGAGCTGGGGATGGGTTGGACACTTTTCCCCTTTCCTTTCTTCACCTCCACTTTTCTTATTTCCCTGTACAACCTCTGACCTATGACAGGATCATCTTCATACCTATCATAGAATAATAAACCATCACATTCACTAATGTGAAATTTCCACTGTTATATATGACATATTCTGTGACGATTCAGTGAACAACATTATCTTAACTATCAGGAATTCAGGATACAAATGATAAACAATATAATTGAGAGGAATTACCAGTAGGAAATTCCATGTGAATCACCCCCAATGCATTCTTTGCGGAACGTCGAAAGATTAACACCTTGCTTTATTGAGTTGTCTATATAGTTCCGAATATCTTCTTGCTGTGAAGTAAGAAACAATGAACTACTTTTTTACCCACTGAAAAGTAATTATATATATATATACAGATATATAGATATAATCAAACAAAATATATTTCTATCAGCGTACCTCATGCATGCTATTTTTATTATTTAAAATTTAATGTTTCGTGTCTTTTATGATACTCTTATAACTGATTATATATTAAGGATTGTTAGTTTAGGGGAAAAAGTTAGGATTCCTCAATATGGATCTGAAATTGGACACCGGTTGCCTGGTGCAGTGGTGCAGGGACCCGGCATGTAATTTTACACATAAATTTTATATATTTTAATNGTACACTTATAACTGACTATATATTAAGGATTGTTAGTTTAGGGAAAAAAGTTAGGATTCCTCAATATGGATCTGAAATTGGACGCCGGTTGCCTGGTGCAGTGCAGGGACCCGGCATGTAATTTTACACATAAATTTTATATATTTCAATTCAATTTCGCATATTACGAATATATCTTATACGCTTAATTATATATGTCAAAATCATAGCCTATAATCAAAAGGATAGCATAGATAACTAACTTTTTTTAGGCCTAGATTTGTGCAAGTTTAAAGTCCAGTTCCAATATGAAGGATTCGACTCAGATCCCACACCCACACCCACACCCAAATCATGTCGACATGGGATGGGTACGAGGAAGAAATTGAAGACTTCATGCTGTATTTTATTATTGTTCTCGTGTTATCCAAGCCTAGCTCTACTCCCAAGACTAGAGATAAGGTCCGTGTACATATGACTCTCCCCGACGACTTCTCTACAAGCGGGATACAGATGGAATAAAAATGAATCATTGTAAATCCCAATTTGAATAGGATTCGACTCATGAAAAACGACCCTAACTTGCATGAAAAAAGTACGAGTTAATTCGAATCCCATTTTGAATTCGAGTGGATTGTTACCACTCTGAAATTCAATGAAATCAATAATTTACGAGTACTCTGAATACAGATTTTATTATAGTTTTTCGGGTCGAATTCATTAGGTATTTATAAAAAAAATTAGTTTTAATTAACAGATGTTCGAGTGTATTTAAATCATACAAAGTACGCTAAACAAATTCGAATTTGAATAGACAAAATAGAGTAGCCCATGACTATTCAAATCGAGCCGAATCAAATACTTGTATTAATATACGATCTCGAGTCGAACTTGAGCCGAGTGTAAAATATATAATTCAATTCCAAATCGAATATGAAGTGAATTTGAAGATGTAATTATGAATTCAAGCCGGATCTGACCATATTGCTATTGGTACCTATCCGAATCAATTTCAACCCTGGATACACTTGCTCACTAATTTCCGAATTTTACCCTCCATAAATTGGGCTAAAATGTGGAATACAAATAAGGCAGGGTAGAATGAGAAACTGGGGGGAAAAGGACGTGGAATAGAGTTATTGTGAAGTGGATCATCAGAAATTGAGTACAGGTCTCTCATGACAACTGACAAGACTTGTTAAAACTTTTGTTCGGAAGTATTGAGCTTTTGTTAAAACTTGTGGATGGAAAGAGGAAGATATAAAAATTGTGCATATATGTCCACAATATAGTTTAATTTCAATCCATCCTACCAACCAAACAGGTCATTTAAAGTATGTCTCTTCTCTTCTTTCTAAGGGCAAAATTCCAAGTTATATTAATTATATTGTGGGAATGCAATTCATTCAACTTAAAGGGAATTGTAAAATTGCTAGAAAAATAAGGAAATAAGATCATGAACTTTTACTACTTAATTGGAAATTTGAACTCAAAAGTGAAAAAACATAAACATCTTAAGTTGTATAATACTAAATGGGTGATTATCAGTCCATCACGCGGGAGTATAATGATAATCAATTATGAAAGTGTGTCCTCAATGTCTTGAATACTTGATTATTGTATTACTACAGTATATATATTACACTCACACACACAAAATATACAATGATATCTTTTATCAATAAGTATATAGATTGTCTTCTTTGGTCCTTCGATGTTCACTAGTTTTCATTCCTCAGTTGTTTTAAAAAGATTATACCGAAGGCGCTGTTCATGTCACAGTAGAACCATGTAAATGAACTCACAAAGTGAAAAACTTCATGTTATATTCAAAAAGTGATAATAAATGGTATTCTGAGTAAAGAAGAAGCCATATTTTTTGCACTACAGATTACAAATTGAAGCAGATTTGAGAATCATATATCTTGTACCTCAACACGAATATCACATAATGCTTTCAAAATCACTACACGCACACCAGGAGGAAGTATATTGTATGCTTCAATCTCAGTTCTGTAAAATGAACATGACAAACCCATATTACCCGAAAAAATACACTACAAAAATGGAACCTTATTATATATATTGATTTGTTTGTTAATAAACAGGCTGGTCATATGAAAATGAACAAGTTACAAAAATAATGTGTGATAAACTAACCCATGTGATGCAATAATTGGCAGCTCCCCGTCTGCAACCTGCAATCAAGTACCAAAGCAAATATAAGCATCAGTTTTTGCTGCATTCACAGATAGTTGAACTGCCATAACTACTAAATTGAACAATAATCTATTACCCAATGCCACCAGTCTCTCAACTTTCTGCATAGAACAGTAATCCAAGTAGTTTGCCCAAGTGCCATACGAGTAACAGGAGGGATCCCCTATTAATGTACCAGAAGATAAAATGTGAAAAACAAAAAGATACAGAAAAACAACATATATGTAAGCCACATGTCAAAAATAAATTCAAACAGCTCCAGAATAGAAAGAGTATTATAACATGGAACATAATACAGTTATGACTAATAAGTTTGTTCCTTTACTAATTACTGATCAAATGGGACGCTGGCATGGCATCTAAAGGAGTCTGGAGGATCAGGATTCCTCCATAAATTTGACGTGCATTTTTTAATAAACCCCAATGATTGACCTATGCACAACTCTTGTAAATTTGTTTATTTAACAATATCCATGTCAAAAGACAGGATCTTATAAAATTGAAAGAGGAAATTATGCTTACATGATCAAAGGGAGCAAGTCTTTCAAGCCAAATAATGATTTTGAAACCAGTAATATGATCTAAAGAACAAACTTATATTCATGCTTAACTTTGTTTGAACATATGAATCAGGTATTGCTTCAATATGCAAATAAAATATGTAAACCTTGTGAATGTTATGACTGATACAACAGGTATTAGAAAGCATATAATACCGCCAACCTTAACAGTAGACCAGATATAATCAAATAGTGGGGCATACACAGGCATTAACCAATCTCTTAAAAGGAAACGAGTTTAGCAACATGCAGTTCTTCATTTAAACATAGAAGTATAGAGAAGGTAACAAATTTAGGTATTTTCATGCATTCAAAAAATCTGCCTGGGTAATCTTACAGCCAAAGATTTATCTGAGCCATCATTGTATCCTTTTAACAAGTAACAGCTAATCTAATTCATTCCAATAAAGCAGTAGGGCAACAAGGATACTAAATATTTAACGTAGCTCACACTTCTATGGGTTAATAGAAAGTCTAGGGCCAGAAAATGACCGGCGGAATTGTAGGCATCATTTAATGAGCTTATATATGACAAAAAGGTTAAATTTTAACCATATATGTAGTACGGCAAAATATTTTTATACATCCAGGCTGACCTAATGACCGCTTATAGCCAAAAGCGACAAACTGTTGATTTTTGACCAATTTTTCCTCCATTGCCAACCATCTCCTATGAGCACTTTCATGCAAACGTGCTGCTGAATAGGTCAGACTGATTAGCTCAACGTTGGGCCTAATACAAAAATGAGCCATGTATCTGCACGCATTCATGTTGGTAGGGCCGAACTGCTTAATCAGCACCAATCAGACTGCTTTTAATCTGAAGCATACTTCATCTCAGATTAACCATTATTGCTGTCTAGAGTTGGAAACGTACATTTTAGCAAACTTTACTTAATGAACAGCAAACAATGTAGCAACATCATCTTTCGTTTTGTCCCAGGCTTAACTACGGAGTATTTTGCATTAATCCTTTGGCCTAATCTTTCATGTCTGATGCCGGCATACAAAGAGAACACCCAGTAGACAACTTCAAATAAACCCTTTTTTTTGGTAGAAGCAAAACTTCTGAAAAATTAATGAAACCTTTATCGATTTGCATTATCTCTCTACATTATAAAGTATACGAACTTATGCAAGAAGTCAAGCTAAATAAGAAAGAAGAGAAGAAAGTGAAAGCCATGCATATATTATATTATCCGTCTGATAAAAACATATAGGAAGGGAACTAAAATGCCAACTATATTAATGTGTACTATAATTAAGAGTAGTCAAGAACTCAAATAGAACTACAACTGCAAGACATAATTTATAAGATAAAAATATTAACCTTTAACAAAGGAATGTGTATATCAGCCAATGTAGTATTCGGTGTTAAGAGAGCTGTTTCTAACTCATCAGCCGAAAACTCAGCTTTAATATTCAAAAGGGCCCTAAAAACCTACCAACAAAACAAACACATTAGTTTCCTGCATAACAAAACACGATAACCAAGAACCATCAAGATTTCGAAAAAAGATTGCATCTTTACACAAAATTCCAACTCACATTCAGAAAATTGAGAATGGAAGCAAATTCCCACATAGACCGAATACTCCACCGTGGCAACTGTGAAGGCTCCGGCTCCATTACCAATTGGGTCACAATTTTACTACATTGTTTGTCTTGCCGCGGAGACGGTGGCGGTGACTCCATCTCCCTTGTCGGTGGCCGGAACTTCCTTTTCTGTTTTCTTTGAGCAGCAACAATTACAGCCTCAGCTGCTGCAGCGGCGTGTAGCCTAGCGGCGGAGCGTACGGTGCACGCTCTGGAAGGCCTTTCTCTTCTAACTATGTTATTAGTAGCACTTTTGTTGATGGGATTGTTTTGGGTGTCGGAAGGGACCGGAATTTGTTGGTCGGAGTCGGACATGGTGGGGGTAGGATCGGAAAGTGGGTTGGGATCCTGTGTGGATGAGTCACACAGAGAGATCATGGGGTTGCATTAGTTGTTGATATTTATGAAATTCAAGAAAATCAAGAAGTTAAATATTAAGTAAAAGAGTAAAGAAGGTTGTTGGGTGGTAATTTGTTTGGATGTGAGGAGAGAATAGAGTATACAAATACAATATGGGGGTGCAAACAGACAATTGAAACTAGTACTTGGAAGAATCTATCTATCTGGGGTTTTATTTTTGATGGGTGTAGTAATTGCTAGATTCATCAGGTTTTATTTTATTTTTACACAACATTTTAATACTTCATCATCCCGTATTTTTAAGCAAGTAGTGTTGACGTTTTTTATGCCCGAGTCATTTTTAAGCAAGTAGTCTAGATTTTAGTTCGATTATCACTCCTTCAATTAGTAAAATTGTAATATATACTCCTTAAATTCTTCTTCTTTTTAAGAATATTATAGTTACAAGGACAAAAATCCACGTTTCAGATTCTAGTTCGATTATCACTCGCATCTAGATTTATTAAAGAATGAAAACTACTTACTAGCTTATAAACTATACTTTAAAAATAAAAAAATAAAAAAACTCCAAGCATTATTGTTACTCCATTGTCCAACCATACCATTTATTCTAATTTATAATTAATACATGCATAGAACATTGATCATCCACACCCGCAACAAACTTACTTCGTAATTAAAATTGATCCCGCCAATTAACCAATACCATTCTTCATCTGCAGATAAGATTTTCAAACTTGGTGCACGACACAGACCTTCATTAATCACCCACAATAAAGAAAAAGTCTCGGAAATTTCTTTAATTCACTGAATCCAACAATTTTAAGCTAATGATGTTCATGTTCACTAAAAGAGATCATGAGCTACATTTTCAATAACAGATGCCATAGTAACTTTGAGAATGAAAAACATTAAGGATATTCAGAAGCAACTGGGCATAAGCAGCAGGTGAATGCTATCTTCCACATAAAAGATTGTCATAGCTATACCCTTTAGACTCTTCCATGCAACTCTTCTCACCACAACCCCACTGTAAATCAGCTCAACTATCAAGAGCACCAAGCGCTTTCATATCCTCCAAAAATGCCATATATGAGTCATCAATGCTCTGTGGCTTCAGTGCTGATGAAGAGGTACCAGACCCCTTTTTTGCAACAGCAGGAGCAGCTTTTGGCAGGGTGGCTGCTGCCGCAGATGAAAGGGATGGCTTCGGCTTTAACTTTGGAATAGCAGACTCCCTCCTCACACGCACAGATGCAGGAACCTGTCCATGGAAAAGAAAAGGCTTTAACAAACACAAGATAAGAGCACGTAAAATTTTGAAGTTAACTGAGTAGTAAAAAACAACAAAAGTCTCAGCTACGCCTGAATACCGGAGACTTCAACTGACTATGAAAAGGAAAAGCTATGCAGCTAAAGGACTAGCATACCCCAATCTGTCAGGAACTATGTTTTGTAGTTTTATATATTTGAATGCTTTTGGTGTTTTTTAGCTTATGAATGTAAAAGTGCAGTAACAAACACAGATAAAGCAGAGAACAAGGAGAGATTGCAGAGAGAGATCAGAAAGAGAGATAGCTTAGGGAAGAAGATTGACAGTTATAGAGAGAAAAAGAGAAGTGGTGGAAAGAGTATTCCCATTTTCTATAAATTCAACATATGAAACTTTACAATGACTTCTTCTATTTATACACCCCAACTGTAACTACTAATTATGAAAAGACTCACCTACCCTTGACTATAGTACTCCCTCCGTTTTCTTTTATAAGTCGCTTTGACTTGTAGCAACATGTATAGATACTTTGACCGTAAAAAAAAACAGAGGGAGTACTAGCTAAGAACTACTAGCATAGTTGTTTCCTCACACTATCACCTTCTAATAGGGAGGGGAAGATTTCGATTACTTTGGTATCGTATTGAAAAAATTTACTAGTAAGTATAATGCTTCCTTTAGCCAGCAAGGGCATATTTCTTAGCCCTTGGGTCCAATCATTGTAAGATCAAGATTAAGTTCTAATGTTATGCATACCTAGCCTACCTCTGTCTAAAGCAACATAAAAAACTACTATCCCCATCCAAAAAAATTAGTCCTGCTTGTGATTACTACTACTGTGAGCTTCGAAAGATACTTGGGCTATTCACCAGACACAAATTTCTTAATTAAAATCCTATAACTAGGTGTCTTAGCGTTTATATTTTCGCATTCTAAAATCTTCCCCATATCGCTCTTGGCAGTGACTAACACGCTTGCCATTATTGTGGATGAGAATGAGGTGCCTTGCAAACCGAACTCATCAATGAGTTCTAGTAGGTATCTACATCTAGGGATTTACAGAATGCTTATAGTCAAACATAAAAAAACAACATGATATAAGTTTCATGAAAGAGCTAGAATTGGAAACAGAAAATGTAACCTTTGGCTGAAAAACTCACCATAGATGTCAGCTGGGGTGTATGCTGAGCTAGAGGCCTCTTGACAACAGTGGATGCAGCTGATTTAACATAAGAAGGCTTCTGGGGGACAAATGGTCTTGCACTAAAATCGTCCAGTGCAATGGGAGGAGGGCCAGGAGGAAGTGGTGGCCTCATCATTAAAGGAAGCCCAGGGAGAGGTCCATAAGGTGGTCTTGGCATTAGCGGGACCATCATTCCAGGAGGAACTTGTTGACCAGATATTCCAGGAGAAGATAAGTGTGGACGCATATCAGATGGAGGTGGAGGAATACGTGAAATTCCTGGGGGCAAGACATCTTGCTGAAGAGCAGGGTGTAGGGGAGGTCCAGGAATTGGCTGTTGTTGCCTGGGAGGGGGTGGAGGAGGAAGCATTTTAGATAGCTCCTTTGGCTCAGAAAGACTATTGGTAGTATTGGATTTAGATGATGCACCTTCAGACTGATTATCGGCTGGCTTCGGTGGCATTCCTGGAGGTGGAGGAGGTGGGGGGAGCATACCAGATCCCTATACAAGCAAGGAAGAAAAAAGGGGAAAATTAACAGTAATTCAAAACATTTGATACATAAAGTATTTATAAATTCAAAAGGATACATCAGACGTACATAACAACAATAATGGGTAGAACTACAATAATTTTTACACGGACCCTTGTTTGCTTTTGAACATGTCAGTAACCGATAAGTTGTGAATGAACCAAAATTATTACCTGAACTGGCTCCTGAGAGTTCATATTTTCTGATTTAGCAGGTTGATTTTTCTCTCTTTCCAGCCCACCAGTTCCTGGAAAGGGTGGCTGCAGAGACTTATGGACGGCAGGCGGTGGGGGAAGTAGATGATTTGCAGTTTGTTCCTTGGGCGGGGGACCGGGAGGTGGCGGCGGGATAGGTGGTGGAGGCAAAGTTGTTCCCAAGTCTGCCACATCAGGCCTCAGTGGCTTTGGCGGTGGTGGAGGTAAAGGCAAAGATTCAGGTATTACAGAACCATCTCCTATGTCCACCTCGCCAACATGAGGCATCGGTGGAGGTGGAGGAGGAACTGACAGATCAACAACATCCAATTCTGCCAGTGATGATGATGCAGCACCACTAGATGATGCTGCTGACGATGATATTCGCGGTCCTGCACATCAACATTCCAATACCTCGGGCCAGTAAGAAGATAGCACATTAAGAGTTCTCATTCTCTGTTTCAATATATGCAACTAACAGAAAGAAAAGAAAAAAGCCAATTTAAGTTCAAAATGAACAGTTGAAAAGAAAAGAACACATGCCTATTGACGATTTATACATTTGGGGCTTCCCAGCTGGAGGAGCTCCAGTTGGATTTAAAGTCGGATGATAGTATACAGAATCCTGCATAAATAGTCCTATATACTTAGTTTGTACACAAGAATATCTGTACAATATTATACATATAAAAGAGAGGAAAAAATTACTTCAGGTTTTGGGTGTTTGACTCTATCTTCTTCTTCTTCTGCAGTTGTCCGTCTCCGCGGAGGTCCCAAATGACTGCTCTATTAGTGAGACCAACAGAGCTTATTGATGAATTGTAACTTCTGATAGAGTTAACCTCTTTTCATGAGAGGGGGGGGGNAGATGATCTATATTGCAACTTATATAGATGTTGCTGAGATCCCTTAGAAAAGGCAACCTGGGACTATTGGACAGATGAACCAGCAATCAATTCTAAGAATTTTTTCTAAACTGTGATCTCTGAAAAAAGGCTATAGGATTCCCCACATCAATCGTCTCTAAGCACCACAAACAGGAATCGAGGAATTGAGGAATGTTCCAAACATGTAGAGGGGTCGTGTATGCCATTGTTGAATATAATACTTGTCATGTTTGAAAAATTAATTACATCAAAGACATGACTTATAAGATACAATAGTCAATATAACCTGCAAGAACTAATTCCACACCACTCTGTGATATAACACATCAAAATAGCTAGTGAAATCAACATATATAGACATATAAAGCACATATTTGGCATATCTTGTACATACCTTCCTTTTCTTCAAAACAAGATTATATGTGTCCTCAAGTTGTCTCTTTTTGTGCTTTCTTGCTTTGTCAAGAGCACCATCTGCCTCTGCATCATATTCAGAAAATCACATATATATTCTAAGAACGCTTATCATTTCCACACCAGAGATCAACAGACTTCAATTTCAGACAAAAATAAACAAAACCAACAAAAAACATTTCAGCAAAGGAATCTCTTGAATCATAAAAAATAATATAAAGAAAAAGTAAAGTTATTAGCATACATGAGTAGATAAAAAATAGCTACTCATTTTAGACAAAAATTAAGGCTAGCCTATTTTTGAGATTTCACATCCTACACCTGCTAGAATAGGCGAATTGCTATGATTATGATTCCTTGATTCCTCTCTATCCTTTGAGTTGGGAAAATCATGTATAATTTAGGGCACTTTGTTGATAATTGAGCAATGTGCTCATTGCCTCATTCCTACTACTAATTCAATTTTGCAATATTGTATTTGTTATGTTGCAATCCTTTTACTTCCCAAAAGCTCTTTATTTTCCTTCACACCGTGTTTTTTACAAATTTTATAGTCATCATCTTCACGCACTCTCAGTCTTTTCTTGCACCTCCATGCCTATTATTACAACGGATTAAGTGGTAATATTATGTTGGGCTTGATTCTCATTCGTTTAGTTGGAAAGAATGGATTGTATAATTCAGCTTAATTTTAGCTAATATATGAGCATTATCCTCATTCCTAACAGTTCCATTCCATACGACTTAATAACCCCCCCACCCACACACACACACACCCGTAACACAAAACAAGGGTTTCACAATTCATATTCTTCACTGCACATTCTTCACAAACTTCATTATCTTTGTTAGATATCCCATCATTATTCTCCACTCTCATCTTCCTTGAATCTCTTCCTTGATCCTTCCCATTCATCTCCGCTTGATGAGGAACGAATTTTTATTAGTTAATAGTTTAATTGTATTTAGTAAAGAAATTAGTGTTTTATTATTTATATGTGGAGTTAGTAGAATATTAAATATATAAATTATTTATAATGATCCCAATTGTTGACCGGCCTTAGTCCATTAGGTTTATTACTAGGGTTTAGTCTCTACAATAAGTATTATAATTCCCACATATTAAATTAGACTTGGATAAGACTTGATTATTGGAATATTGAATTGGGTCTATTTCTTGGGATGTGATCCATTATTTTTTATCATTTTGCGGGTGGGAAATCCTTGGGGTAATGGGTTTTCTGCAGCTTTCTGCGGCTAATCCACCTAATTTCTATCTTATATTCATTTTTATCCAAAAAATCATTGTTTTTTATAATTTTCCTGCATCGGTCTTACATTCCATTTCCACCAATGTTGTTAAAGGCGCGCTGAGGCGCACGAGGCGCGGCGAGGCGCGGCCATAGCGTATAGTTATGTCCGAGGCGCATCGGGTTCAATGATACGCGCGCCTAGGTCTGTGAGGCGCGAGGCTCCAAGGCAGTGAGGCGCAACGAGGCTCAAATTGGTCTAAAAATATTCTAAATAGCCCAAATAAAGCCCATATACTTAAGCCCAGTTTTATAAATATAAACCCACCTTACAGAAAACCTAATATCATAACAAAACTTCCACGTAAAGCAGCTGAGATTAATTTTGAGTGAGTCTCCCGCCGAGTTGACCGGGTTTGACGGGTTTCAAGCCGAGTTTGACAGATCTCCCACCGAGTTTGAGGTATACTCTCTACTTCTTCTCTTCTTCTCTGATTCTCTACGAGTATTTGTGTGTACACAACTGTACATACAAATATATATCATGAGTATATACATACAACCGTGTATGTATATATCATATACATACTGATTTGTTTATAAGAGCTTCTCTGATTTGTTGTTAGTATTAGTACTAAATACTAACATTTTGTTTGTTAGATACTTAGATCACTGATTCACTGTTATCTGTTGGAGACTTGGAGTGTAAAGGATGTTGCAGATTTCAGTTCCAAAGCTGCTGGGATCAGCTATTTTGGTAACAATTTTCCTTCTATTAATTGTTATTAATTGGATTGCAGGTATGTCTTGCACTTTAAAGTTAAAATAATGCTTTTTTTAAGTTTTATATAGTTGTTTATGCTTTTTTGTGCATTATTCCATATTTCTATGATATATAATTAATTTTTTTAAATAAATTCGCTTCACTTCGATGAGGCGCGCGCCTCGCCTCGCGCCTCATCGCCTAGGCTCCACGGGACCTTAGCGCCTCGGTGCGCATTGCGTGTTTAATAACATTGATTTCCACAAATAAAAGAAATGGCAACCGACACGTGCATCTAATTCTACTAAAAAACAAGATCATCCTATAATCCTATATCTTGTAAGGTGGGACGTCGAATTAGATGTATCAGAAGCCTTAAACACAACGTCCCACCCTTAACTCTGTAACATGTCACAGGTACCGTTTCTCTCCATAAAATCAATCACCAAATTAACTCAACAAAAGTAACAAAACTCCCTAACCATTTCCATAAATATAGTACTAATTCTCACTTCTACATACATAACATAGCTTAAACAAAATTTCTGAAATTAAATAAACAATAAAAGACACTGCATTTACGAAATCATAATACTTACTCATGGCTTCCAACTTGTCAATCTGATCTTTAAGCGTATCGGGATCTTTCTTCAAAATCCCAACCTCCCTCACCTTCTTCCTTTCTTTCTTATTCTGCGAAAAATCATTAGCTAGACATTAACAAATAAGTACCAATTACAAAAACAATCACTCGTAATCTATTACCATGTATACATATATATACGCAAAAACTAGGTCACAAAAAGCAAGAATTGAATATAAAGATTACTCTTTTCAATTCCTTTTTGCGAAGCTCTTTACGATAAGCATCAGTAGGGTTCATAACTTTCCCGCCTTTAGTCGTCTTCATCTTGATTGTAAGAATTTAACCAATTGAGGGTTTGATTATGATCACACTCAATTCAATTTTGGAAGTCCGACCCGGTAGAACAACTATTAATGCGAGATTTTTATATACACGCATACCTGATACTGATACGTTCAAATTATATATTATTTATTTTATATAATTTAAATATTTAATTTAATTTAATAATTTCTTTTATTATTAATTGTTTTCTTTATTTTTCTATACAATTTTATTCATATATTATCATTATATTTTTTATTTAGATATTTATAAAATTTAGTTAATAAGTTATATTTTTAAATAAATTAAAGAATTTAAATGGTGATAAAATTGAGTTGCGTAAAAGATTAAAATATGACTACGAAAGACTTGCTTATATGTATGATATATTTGTTTTAAATATTATAATTTATATTATATTATTATTATAATAATAAAAAAATTGTTTTTCATCTCGATTATCCCAGATGAACTATAGAAAATATTTTAACCATATAATTTTAATAAAATCTAATTTTTGAAAAAATATAACATACATACAATTCTATTATCGATCCTCCTTTTATACAACTATTTACATATAATATTATATTATATTTAAATTATATTCTATATTTTATATTTTAAGAATACTACCTGTCCTATAATTTTTACTTAATATAGTTGTATTCGCATTTAACTCAAATTTATCATAATTCAAACTCTTTTATTTATTTAAAATTATGACTTAAAATTAAATTTTATAAATATTAATATAATTTATTAATATCATCCGGGTTTTGCACGGGTTATAAGTTATTAATATACTAATAGCTTAATTTCATTTATCTATTATATATTTAATAGGACAATATGAGCAAGTTTAATCATAAATACCCCTATTAATATCTATTAAATATTATATTTCTTTCATTAATATCTATTGTTTTCTTTCCACCACTAATATGTGTAAATTATTATATATTTAGTTATTTATAATTATGTCTAAACCGCATATATTTTATTATATTCCAGCTTTTATAATTTGTTGATAATCGATTTGTAAAAATAAAAATGTACACATTTTTTTACTAAATTAATATATGATAAATATATATGAGTATAGTAAGGAGTCGTTGAGACAAAATGTTTATAATGAAACGATATGTAATTTTTTACTACGTTAAAACACTATAAATGTATTAAAACACTATAAATATATTTTAATACAATAAGGAATCGATGAGATGAAATATTTACGATAAAATTATAATTATATCGTTCAAATTGTAAAATTACATTTAACCCATCATAATTTAAGAAAATATCTATTTTAAAATAGCAACTACAACATTTAAATTTTAAAATGACATTTTAACCAAATCTTAAATTAATATCTTCTCTTTTTTTTTACAAATAAAATTTAATTCATTCAATAAAACACTCGAATACAGCCGGTACAAACCCCCGAACTTACAATACAACCTGATTGGGAAATAAATAAACGAGTTAAACGAATAGCCGCTTTATTTTTAGATCGCTTAACATACATAATAAAATTATTTGAATTAAAAAGGATTACAATAACTTTGAAACCATCCAAACTACACAAACCCTGAAACTAGTAGCATCATAATTGACCTTCACATAATATTCAAAAATTTTATTTACATCAACTAAAATCGGGGAAAGATATGCCCCCAAACTATGAACAATCTTTTATTGTAAAATGTGAGCTCTTTGCGATATCCACCACCGTCCCAACTTTGATGCAAGAATTCCAGATCTTCCAAAAAATCATATAAATCATTTTCTACGAAACCAACACCAAAACACATAAGTATTTCAAATGAAACATACTAACACCTAAAAAGATTAGTAACAAATTAATAGTTTTGATAACATGGTACCAACAAGATCTCACCCAAAAAGGATGTGTTTTTTGAGATTTTTCTCGAAATTTTTAGAGCAAAATCTCGAATTTATTGAGACTGTTTTCTTTTATTTGTTACTCTCATGATTTTTTCCAGATACACGAGAAAAGGCGTGAAGTGGGGGTGGGACACGCAATTAAACGTATCAAGGAAGTTTAAAACATTTTGCCTATCTTACTTGTAATTATAATTTATGCATAAAAAAATTAAGTTTTTCTTATTTAAGCGTTCAAAGACATCTTATGTATTTATTTTGATTTAATGATAAATTTTATTGAATGAAATAAACTCTTTCAATTAAAATTGTGTTTTGATATATTTTATTTATCAAATTATTTTCAAAATTTAAAAATAATAATAATACAAGTAACTCATCTACCTTTAATGCAATTATTAAAAATAGTCAAAGAAATAAGCATGCATGCTTTATTGGTAATTAACGTTTATTTAAGCATGCTTAGCTTGTTGAAAATTAAATATTGATTCGAGGTAATTAACATTTAATTATGCATGCATGCTACATGTTTATTAAAAAGCAAGCAGTACTCCCTCTGTTTCAATTCAAGTGTTTTGTTTGATTTTTTAGGGTCAATTTAACTAAATTTTGATTAAAAATTATATATATTATATAATTATAAAAAATTAAAAATTACATATATTATAATCAGAAAATATATTTAATCTACTTTAAAATGTAATTTTTAATTTTCAAAAATTGTAAAAAAAATAATCTCTAATTTTCGGTAAAAGTTTGGTCAAATTGACCGTAAAAAATTAAACTAATCACTTGAATTGAGACGGAGAGAATATTATTTTGGACAGTTGTTAAAATTTGTGACAGAAAAGGGAACACCATGTACCTGTGGAGTAATATTCACATAAAAATTATGGGAGGGAGAGAGTATTGTTTTGAATAGTTTTTAAAATTTGTGTCAGAAAAGGGAACACCTTGCGGTTGTGGAGTAATATTCAGTTTCTTATTTTCAGCCGTCATCATATTTTACCAATTCCTCCTAATTTTATTTATAATTTTAACTTATCACATCAACACGATGATAGTTGTTACTCCACTATCTTCACTAAAAAAAATATTAGTTCGATATCTAAATCCAAGTAATACAAGGAGTTGATAAAATGATAAAGTTATATGTAAAAGAATTATAATATTACGTTATTATATATATATGTATATATATAATAGTTTGTTTATTATAATGTGTTTTCTTGAATCATACCGCATCATATTATATTGGGCAATTTTCATCATCATTTCGCTCAATTGTTCATCTTTGTACTTTGTCACTTGTCAGGCTAAATTTTATTGATGAATACATTAGACCATTATATCATTTTGTTATATACATGATGAATACACAGAGACAGAGTGAAAAGATTACGACTGGGTAGCAACGCAAACCTTTCCACAACTCGAGTACACTCATTTTGTCAGTTCTGCGAAATCCATTATACCATTTGGCAAAAGGAGATATAGCGCTCTTTGTCTTGTGAGAATGCTTCCTGCATGCGTTACATTGATGAGTTGTGTAAGAAACTTGTAAATTTAATCTTTATTACTTTAACATGTACCTTGACTTTATTAATAAAATTGCTAGGCTTTTCACAACCTATATCGGACCTTCTTGAGAGTGGAAGGATGATCTTGTATTCTGCATGCCAGAACTTGTTGAATCTTGCACTGAATTCATGCCGGTACGAAAGTAACAGTTTGACTCTGGCCATTAGACCATCTTCAATGTAAGAGCCTAAAAATCTAATTATTTTGGGACTCATTTACACGACACACAAATAAAAGTTAATTAAATTTGTAAAATAATTGTCAAACATCTTCGATGCAAATCCTAAGAATATCATCTAGTAGGTGCTACTTGTTTATATTATGTATTATATTTAATAATATAATAAATTATACAATATATGATATTAATAATTTTTTCTTTAACAATAATATAATAAATTATATGATATACAATTTTTTAAAACTAAAAGAATTTTGTTAATAAATAAGTTGCCGGACCTGACCAACTATCACAACTATCTCCGATACAGTATTGAAAAGTAGGATCTGGGACACATATTCGAATACAGCACTTGGGCTCGCATTAGAGACGGTCTTATATATGGGCCATCTGTACAAAGAGATCAAAAGCTACATCTACTTTCAGCTTCTTGGTATTCATCAAAATTTGTAACTTCACGAATTGGGTATCAAATTTTGAATATTGGCGGATCCAAAATCATTTTTCAGTGGAGGTACCATATAATTATATATAATATTTAATTTTAAATAGACTATCCTATAAATATTATTAATATAAATTTTAAAATAATATTAAAGATATATAGATATTTAAAATTTGTATTTTAAAATAAAATTTTGTTATATTTATAAGTTTTTTATTTTAATTAAATATAATTTCTTTCTTTTCAAAAAAACCACAAATTAAAATAAATATATTATGAATTTAAATATAAAAATTCAAATTTTTAATATAATTTTTTTGTTTCATTAAATTTTAGTAGAGACATTTATATTATTTGAACATGAAACTCTAAATTAAACATATGCTATTTTATTTTTCGAATTAGAAATTGAATGGGGTCTATACCCCGATGCTAGCATCGTAGGTCCGTCCATGATTGTGACTGAGCAAGAAATTAATCCAGCATGCTCCCATTCATTTCTCCACGTAATGACGTAAACAATATGTTTTCGTGAGTGTAGTGATGCCGACTACATCACCACTTATAATCAAGGCCTAAAAGATGTGCCTTCAATATTCAGTAGCTTCTTGATCATGGACTAACTCAGTAGGATGGTTCATGATGTTGGGTTAAACCCAATATGGTAGTACGAGTTTTGGTGATCCAAGACAAATATGGATAGTATAATAATTGTTTTTGGATAATTATTATGGATGATAATAATTATAATTGGGCAATTATTATAGATGATATATCTTGGTCACAAAGGTAAGTAATTAGATACCAAGTATGATTAGACTTGTATGACAAGTATGGTAAAATTTGATGCCTAATTTTGTGATGACTATATATATATAGTCATAATATGTTTGATGAGTATGCTTAAACATGCATGTTTAGGTATCATTTGGTACATGATTGTTCCACGTACATAGGTTTGAAAATACCGCGATGTATGAAGGATGCTCGAGTATTGTTTAGCTTAAGTATCGTGTGAGTGAAACACCGCTTGGTGAGATTGATTGTATTTTTGATTATTGTTTGGATTAATAATATAAGCTGGGACATGTGTTTTTCGTGTCATATAATTTTGTTGTGTGTGTTTTACATTGTTTGGATATCTCAGGAGTTTTGTACCATAATACATGAATCAATCAAGATAGTATGTCGTGATTACTGTTGGTGGAATGCCTCTCTTTGTTTATATATGACACCTTCTAATGCGATATTTGCTTGCATAAACTTTTAATTGTCATACTCTAGATCATGACAGTATTAACTTAATCAATATCTTTCTCTATTATCCTTAAAAAGATACAATTCATTGATTACCAAGTTTGTTCTTGCATATACTATCGTTTATGGTACTATTAGTAGTAATAATACGTTCACAACTTTACTCTTCCATGCCTATGTGGGAAAGAGTTCCCTTACAAACTCCATTTATAACGGTACTGTTATACATAACTACATTAGGTTCAACTGCGTCTAATACACACACCCCTCGGCACAAAAAACAAAGGAGAATTTCTCTCATACATCACTTCGTTCATGATTCCGGTGTCCTAGGCGTAGAGGAACCACACCAATCCATTCCGAAACTTAATTGGTTACTTCCAATTACGTAAATCAATAGTTCAAACTGCACTCAAAGGTAAGGCATTTCCCATTTTTATAGGAACTTCTGTACCAGAAACAATGGTATCTTCAATTATAACTCATCTAGGATGTAAAATATATCTATTCTCACCATTTCCATTGTATATGAGACAAATGTATGCATTTCGATTAGGGTCATATTCTGTGGTTATGATTAGGGCTGTAATTCGAGCCGAGTCGAGCCGAGTTCGAGCTTTGTTTTTGTCGAGCTCGAGCTTTTTTTTATCGAGTCGAGTCGAGCCGGAAATTATTCGAGCCTAAAATATGTGTTCGAGCTCGACTCGGGTAGTATTCGAGTCGAGTTCGAGCCGCTCGCGAGTTTTCGAGCTTAACGAGTTTTTTTACGAGTTTTCGAGCTTAACGGACTTTTAACGAGTTTTCGAGCTCTCGAGCTTTAATCGAGCCTATCGAGTTTTTTTTTTTTTTAGAAAAAATAGTTTTATCCAAGTTAAGTGAATTATTTGATTTTTATTGTAAAATTGACTAAACTTTAACCAAATATTATATAATTAGACAAAATTAAAAAGTTATACTAATATATTACTAAAAAGTATATATAATTTACTTTAAAATTTTAATTTTCAAAATTGTNTTAAAAAAGGTATAAAATTACATATTTTTTAATTTTAAGTCATTTTATGATTTATTACACAAAAAGACATTTTTTTAACTCAAAATGAAAAATGACTTTAAAAATAAGATTTGGTCTCAAATTTCTAAATTAAATTTTTAAAAAATAAATAACTTATAACTTATAAATTCAAGAACACTACAAATTTTAATATATTATATATTTAGAAATCAACTAATTAAAATATTTAAATAAATTAAATTATATATTATAAAATAAATTAATCGAGTTCGAGCCGAGTCGAGTTCGAGTTCGAGCCTTATCGAGTCGAGCCCGAGTCGAGCCTAAAAATACTCGACTCGACTACGAGTTCGAGCCGAGTCGAGCCGAGTTAATCGAGTCGAGTCGAGATCAAAAAAAACCCGACTCGAATTACAGCCGTAGTTATGATTATATTTTAAAGGGCGCCAAAAATTATCAACTCACTATAAATAATTATATTTTATATTATCTTTCATCCACATCAAATTGTCGATGAGGAGGAGACCCCTTAGCAATAATATCCTAGGTTGCACAATTTTTAACAATTGATACACTTCAATGACATTATGTAAAAAAAATTCTTAACAAAAAATTTAGATAACCTCCTATGAATGATTATATATAAACCAATGTCTAAAATTTGATAGCAAAAAATATATATTCCATCAGTCTCAATTTAAATATCTTATTTGACCTTTTTATAGTTAAATTGACTAAAATTTGACTGAAAATTACATATAATATATCGGTGACAAAAATTATAAAAAATATATAATCAAAAACTATATCTAATCTTTTTTAAAATGTACTTCTAATTTTTTTAAATTAAAAAAATATACCCCTTTCATCCCAAATTAACTGTTTATTTAATTTTTTATGATTAATTTGACACAACTTTAACTAAGAACTAAATATTATTCTTTTATAATTTCAAAAATGTAAAATGTACATTTTAAAATAAATTAGATATATTTTTTATTTTTATTTTCAATTATATACTATATGTAATTTTCAATCAAAATTTAGTCAATTTAACCACATAAAAATCAAACATGACAGTTAATTTGGAACGAAAAGAGTAGTTTTTAATTCCCAGTCAAAATTGAATCAAACTAACCACAAATTAATTTGGAATGAAAGAAGTAAATAATGTTATAGCCAATACCCTTGAAGTTTTAAAGAATTTTGGTTATCTACCCCTAGAGATGCTAGAAGGGAATCATCCAAGACATTATCTTGCATTTTTATTTATGAGTGAAATATCTCAAACTATATATAGACATGTGATATCTCAATTCACTCAATTGAACAGAAAAGAGCTTTACTGTTGCTTCGGATTGTGCAAAAACCGGGACCTTATCGATCTGCCTTTCCCTCAGAACAACAATTTAACTACTAGACTAGATATTCATCAGGTGCTGGAGAACACCGACAAAAGTTTAACTACATGACATTATTGAATTGTTTGTGGAAATGTTTCTATGGAAAAAATGGATTGAATTAAGTTTGTTCACGTGTTGTGATTCAAGCATATATACCTATCAACTAAGTGTTTCCGGGAGTGAATTCTTCTAGTTGTCTTCATAAGATGTGTAAGAGTAAAAATGCAAGTAACATCTCTTTGGGTCACACCTAAAGAGCCATTCATGAAATTTATCATAAATAAGTTTTGTAAATGATCATTCGCACGACCTCCATTTTTTCAACTCGTAGATATCAACCCCAAATATGAAATAGTCACAAAGAAATGTCAAATACATAGGAAAAAAAGAGTGAAAAAGAGGATCAGACTGACGTGCAAAATTTAGTTCAGCAGTGAGCAATCAATAACTGCACCTCTGAATACATTGATATATTATCATCATTTCCTCTATTAATCAAATTATTATTAAAAAAAACACTAATCATTAACAAAACAATAGTAAACATTAATTAGCACACACAAAATAAGTAAAGGGGATAGTAAAAGGATTGGGCAGTATCAGTTCTCCAAGGTGAGTTAAGCATCATAGTAAATCAGACGCAAATTACCCATTTGTCAATATATGTATTCATCATCTACCCCAAATAATTTATAAATTAAAATCAATAAAACAGATACAAATGTACAAATATAAAATTAAATGTGAATAAAAGAAAGAAGCGATCAGATCCTGTCGGGATTCATTGTTTCACATCAAAGATTATCAGTGGATTGACAGACCAATGAATTCTATCGTCATCTCGCAATTTCATCTACATAAATATACACACGTACATAGTATCAGATATTCGTTTAATTTATCTTATAAGTAACTTATAAATTGAAAAATATACATATTTTTCAACTTATAAACTACTTATATCAAAACACAAACGAGAGTTATAAGTGCGCGTGTATGGACTGAGAAGACTTGTATGTTAAAACTGCAGAGACGAATAAGATGTTAGAGATAGATGGAGATGACCAAGTATTTATACACCACTCAAAACCCTAATCTGGCTGAGCCTTAAACCCAAACTTAAAGTGGGCCGGGCCTTCATTTTGTTGAACGATGGTCGGCCCAAAAGAAAGTAGAAGAAGAATTTGTCTATCCTTTGAATAATAGAATAAAAATAAAAAATAACAGCAAAGATAAATCTTGATTGTATTTTTTATTAATAAAATAACTATATTTTTCTATATGTATCACAATTTTCCATAAATAAATAATAAATTCTACAAATTTGANGGAAAAAATGTATCACAATTTTCCATAAATAAATAATAAATTCTACAAATTTGAAAAAAAAATGTATCACAATTTTCCAAAAATATATCATATTACAATTGAAGAATGAACTCACCGTGTGACATAAACAAAGGGATAAGAAGGATTGAAATGATGCGTCATCAAAGCCTTTTTTTTCTTCAAATTAATAAATTATATATTTTATATAATATTAAATATGTAAAAAAATTAAGATAAATAAATAATTTGGATGATTATGTTTTTTTTTTTTGACAAAATTGGATGATTATGTTTTAAAAATAGTGTAATTTACGAGAGTAACATTGACTAAATTAAAAATAAGAATGATAGCCTACAAATGAAAGATGATTAGTTTAATAAATAAAGATTTGGGTAGATTTGTCAATCACCCCCACACTGCATCTCCGCACATCAACACGTCTTGAACACTGGGAAAAAATATAACCAAATCTCAACAGTACTAGCAGTTTCTATACACCCACAATTACCCACACACACACTGCTTGAAACAATCAAAGCAATCATCAATGGGGGTGGATTATTACAACATCTTGAAAGTGAATCGCAATGCCACAGTGGATGACCTGAAGAAAGCTTACAGGAGACTAGCTATGATTTGGCACCCTGATAAGAACCCCACCAATCNTTGAAGAATGAACTCACCGTGTGACATAAACAAGGGATAAGAAGGATTGAAATGATGCGTCATCGAAAGCCTTTTTTTTTCAAATTAATAAATTATATATTTTATATAATATTAAATATGTAAAAAAAATTAAGATAAATAAATAATTTGGATGATTATGTTTTAAAAATAGTGTAATTTACGAGAGTAACATTGACTAAATTAAAAATAAGAATGATAGCCTACAAATGACAGATGATTAGTTTAATAAATAAAGATTTGGGTAGATTTGTCAATCACCCCCACACTGCATCTCCGCACATCAACAGGTCTTGAACACTGGGAAAAAAATAGGGTGTTGGCCCTATATGTCACAATTTGGGAGAAAATACCTTAAATGACACATCCCGGAAAAATGGCCCTAAATAGCATTCCAAAACGCTATATCGTGTAGAGTTTTGAAGAAAAAAAAATCTCCTCAAAAACGCTACTTTAAGTTGCGTTTTTAAGCCCAAAATCCAAGATAAAGTAGCGTTTTCCCCCAAAAAATTTTAAAAAAAATGCAAAACGCTACAAGAAGTAGCGTTTTCCCCCCGAAAAAAAGTGCAAAACGCTGTACGAAGCAGCGTTTTCACCTTTTTTCCAGCACGCCACACTATATAGCGTTTTGGACTACTATTTAGGGCCATTATTACGAGTTGTGACTTCAAATTGTGACATACATACCCTTTTCTCGAAAAAATATATCCAAATCTCAACAGTACTAGCAGTTTCTATACACCCACAATTACACACACACACACTGCTTGAAACAATCAAAGCAATCATCAATGGGGGTGGATTATTACAACATCTTGAAAGTGAATCGCAATGCCACAGTGGAGGACCTGAAGAAAGCTTACAGGAGACTAGCTATGATTTGGCACCCTGATAAGAACCCCACCAATCAACGCACTGAAGCCGAGGCTAAATTCAAGAACATTTCTGAAGCTTATGATGTTCTTAGTGATCCACAGAAGCGTCAGATCTATGATCTTTACGGTGAAGAAGCTCTTAAATCTGGTCAGGTTCCCCCTCCTCCTCGCAATTCATCTTTTTATTCTCATAATTACAATCACCAGAAGCACCCCCACCCCCACCCCAACCCTTCTTTTAGGTTTAATCCCAGGAATGCTGATGATATTTATGCTGAAATCTTTTCCGGGTCGGATACTGGGGGTGGGGCAAGTGGGTCGGGTGGAGGGACCTGTAGGGGGTATAAAGATGGGATCTTTAAGCCTGCTAGTTCTGAGTTTGGGAATTCGAGTGGTGGGTCTGGAGGAAATTTGAGGAAAGCTGCTGCTGTTGAGAATTTGTTGCTCTGTAGCTTGGAGGATCTTTATAAGGGTGCTAAGAAGAAGATGAAGATTTCGCGGACTATTGTTGATGTTTCTAGGTATGTTTTTTTAGCTTTGAAAGATTCGATTTTTATTCTAGGTCATTTGCTCATTTCTTTTTAATGTTGATTTTGTTTTATTATGTTTTCGGGTTTTGCATCTTGCATGAGTAGCTTTTTATTGGAATCTAATTGATATAAGTATCTCTGACTTTAGATGTTCGTTGATTTTTCGGATGACTGTATGGTGATGCTGAATGAACTTTAGACATTATCACTCAGAATCTGAGATTTTCTTTCTTATCTCACAAGAAGTTGTTGTGTTAGTTGAAATTGGCGGAATGCATTGTTGATTCAATTCCTCTTGTGTTTCTACTCAATTCCCTACGCCCATAATTGGCGGGTGATTGTTTTTTTCTCATTTTACTTTTCCCTGAATCTTTCAGATACAACATACAAATGGGTTGACTATTATTTCTTACAGATCCTTGAAACATGCACAGTTTTATTCATACCTGGAACTAATGGCTAATAGTATGTTTCCCCGTGCAAATGCCATGTCACTTTTTTCCATGCAAAGCTCAAATATTCTAAAAAAAGGCCAAATACGCCGTATAGACCACTAACGCCAGCGCTTTCTTGGATAATGTTTTCAGCACCTAGGCTAAGTAACTGCTAATAAAAGATTTAATGAAGGGTTGATAAATTACTGATTCTTTTTTTCTCAGTTTAATTTTCCCTGATTCTTTCCATTACAACATACAAATCGGTTGAATCCTAACTGTTACAGATTATTAAAACATGCACAGTTTTATTCACACCTGAAACTAATGACTAAATTTGAATGTTCCCTAGTGCAGATGCCATGTCACATTTTTTTTTCCATGTAAAGCCCAAATATTCTAAAGAAAGGCGAAACACGCCGTATAAACCACTAAAGTCAGCACTTTCTTGGATAATGTTTTCAGCATTTAGGCCAAGTAGTTGCTAGTAAAATATTTAATGAAAGGTTGATAAATTTTTCCTATTAGTGAAAAGATCCCGTTTCGTATGTAATATCCTGTATTTTTTTAGATTAATAAAAGAGATTAATAATAATAAAAGAGATTAAAATTGGATAGAAATTAGGAATTAGAATTGGATTAGAATAACGGGCTTTCGAGTGTGGGTCAGATTTGAATAATGAATTCTAGTGGGCTAAGAATTTAGGGTCTTGCAACTATATATATAGATTGAGATCTCCTCATTCTTTTATATTTTTTTTCGAGCCACCGACACTAAATAGTTGTAAATCTCTCTCCCACACAAATCTTTGTTCTTTTTCTTGATCTTTGTTATTGAAATTCGTATGATTTTTCTTACACAAATCAACAAATCAATTATCTTGTAAAATTCGTAATAAATTCATCGTAAGTCGGAATTCGTTGATTCTGGATTTTTCGGAAAGATCTTTTCGTTCTATAAGACTTTCGTGTTTTAAGTTTTTCCATAAAACATTGTTTAGAGAGTCAAAAAGGTTAAATACGGATCTGATCAGAATTGGAGTTATGAAGAAGTTCGACGTTTGAGATGCGACGTTGTTGATTGGGTATTAGGTATTGAATATATATGTCTTAGAATGTTGTGAATTCTTGGTTTGCGAGGTTGAGGTAAGTTTTCGACCTTTCTGGTGTTTTCAAAATTATGTGCAATATGTCTATATTTGATTATAAAAATTTGGGTTAAGTGATTATATTTTGAAGTATTGTCACTATAACCCCGTGACCTCGGTCCTAAGGGCAGAAATCAGAGTTCCAAAGTTACTAAGTTACTGCTAACACACAACACAAATTTAGGACCGTTGTCACCAGGTTTGCAGTGATCGTGGTATGAATTATGGATAACAAGTTATTGTTTTATTTGTGGTTGTCGTATCGTATCGGATAAAAATCTGAAAGTGTATCGAAGTTATGTATATAGTTATCGTATCGAAAATATTTTGTTATATGTATTACTTGTTACTTTGCCCGAAAAGGGCGGGCTTCCTCTAACTAAGTAGTCAACATATCCTTTACTTCTCGCTCTTTGCTCTTTCATAATATTGTTAGTCCTTAGTAACCAGCATTGACATTCACGCCCTTGTATAAGTTTCTACTTCTTTGGTCTTTGCTCCTCGAAATCTCTCTTTTCTATTCAGTTCCAAATTTTACAGTGATTATGGTTGTCATGGCTGTAAGTTGAGGCAAGGCGATGGCCCTTGAGAGATTTTGCGTACATTTCTGCTTTAACAACNCGTAAGTTGAGGCAAGGCGATGGACCTCCAGCTAGACTAATCGACAAAAAAAATTATATTATTATAATTAAATATAATATATATCATGTAATTTAGGTTTCTAACACCTTTCAAGTAGGATCCTTGGATGGATTATAAGTTTCAACGGATGAATCTGCCATTTGTAAGCTAAACCGCCAAATAAAGGTTAAGTAGTCAGTTGACAAGCTGCAAATATGGACATATATATAATATTATAGTTATACATACATACATACAGGTACACTATACACACACACACACACACATACGTATGTATACACTATACATACATATAAAAGAAGAAAGAAGAAGAAGAAGCTTACCAGGTGAAAAGCTTGAAGAAGAACTGAATCTTGAAGGTGAGAAGAACTGAATACAGGTTGCCATTTCTTTCTTGTTATCCTTTTAGAATTTAATTAGGATTTTGGGCTGAATAGGTTGTTTTTTGGATTAAAATCAAATTGGACCGGGTTTTGGCCGGGTAAAAGACCAGTCACCCAAAATATCAGATTTTTTCTAGTCTAAAACCTAACTTCGGCTGCTCGACTAATCGTCGAGCTCTGTGACAGCCATGACAGTGATTTCCAAGTTTTTAGAAGATGATAGCTGATTAGCTGTTCACCTATTTTATGCTGAACATATGCCAAAAAAATTATCGAATGTATTTTTTTAAGCTCATCATATCATCTTGTATTAATATATTACTTGTCTGCAGTGTATTTTGTGATCTGATTCTGTAACGTTTATAAGTTTTTTTTAGTATAGCAGAATTTAATATTTGCATCTCTAAAAGTAAGTTTATGTTTTCTCTCTGTAAGTAAATTATTTACTTATATTTACATGGCTTATGTAGAAGCTTGCCCATTGTATTTTTCAAATGCAGGTTTATATATATAGAGTTTCCTCGATTTGTAAAGATGTACATGCAATAAAGTTTAATGAATATTACATCTCATCTCAGGTTGAGTCTTTAACGCTAAGAGTATACTCCCCTTATAGTGGATTGCTAATTTTCCAGCCGACTTCCATCCATTTCATTACCAATTTCCTACAAGAATGGCACATTAGCAAATTTTTCACATTGTTTCAATTTCCAAGTGATTTGAATTATTCATCGATGCTGTTCAAAAAAAGAAAAGAATATGTCATCGATATCTTGGAAAACTACATATTTAGTTTAAGAATTCTTTAAGCAGAGCCTTTTATTGCGAATATTTTGAGTATGCGAATACGTGAGCTTAAAGTTGTAGCGTTGTACACATATATTGAGGCCTACTAATATATAGAATATGATCTTATCATTATCTATGTTTGCACTGATCATTAATTAAGTCTTGCCGAAGCTCTTTAGTTATTTTTTTTCTATTTGTGTTTGCAACTGAAGTTCTGTAATATTTTTACTGTCACCAAGGAGAATTAGGTCTCATATATTCCTCTTCAGAGTAAAACGCTATTACCTCAAACGCCTGACCTTTTGATAATTCTGTAACTTGATATTTTCTCCAACCTATATAGTTCCCCTTTGATTTTTTATGCAACTTAATTTTTTTAACCAGTTCTGGGCTTTATTAACTCTTCTGTTTGGATGGGTTTTTATCTCTAATTTTTTATTTTTATTTGATATACTTTACCAGGCTCTAGATGTTTTCATGTCATGGGCTTATTTGCAATATCTGTATAAGAATAGGGTTTGCCCCGTCAGGTTTAATGCCTTCATCCCTTAAAGGTGAGAGTTTTCTGTGTGTGTCTTGCCTTGAGAGGGGAGAGTTGTTGGGTGTTTAAGCCCTTGAGAGATTTTGCGTACATTTCTGCTTTAACAACCATAATCTCAGTAATAATATTCATCGGCTACAATTCATTTCTATATTTCTGATTGTAGGATATTACTTGTTGAGTTTTATAAACTTAAACGTCTACTTGCTATTGCCTAGGTTACGAGTTAGAACCCCCGGAACAGTTTTTATATATACATATATAAAAACTAAGGGTAAGATTGCATTCATTGCCCCTTCAGCATACTTGCTGATGTCGGAGCCTTGTGCAATGTACAACCTGTGACTTAGAAGATTCTTGTAAACTTTGGAATCTTCATTTGCTTATGGAAAAAAGCTGGTTATATCATAAGATTTCTGTAAAAAAAATCGTAGGAGCTTCCTGATATAGTTCATCTCGCAGAATTACATGCTCTGTGGTCTCCAGGAATTGATTACTTTTTGTAGTTTTTGCTATTATGGTTTTCAGCATATTTTAGTGGACTGCTATATACTCTTGCAGAACTCGTAATGTGGAGGAAATCTTGACCATTGATATTAAGCCGGGGTGGAAAAAAGGCACAAAAATTACCTTCCCCGAGAAAAGCAACCAGGAGGTTGGTGTCATAGCAGCTGATCTTATATTTGTGATAGATGAGAAACCTCATGCAGTTTATACAAGGGATGGCAATGATCTGATTATGAATCAAGAGATATCACTGCTGGAGTCTCTTACAGGTAAGATTCTGGAAATCACAACTCTGGATGGAAGAATAGTTCCCATCTCAATGACAGATATCATTAAACCTGGCCATGAGCTTGTTGTCCGAAATGAAGGAATGCCGATTTCCAAAGATCCCAGGAAGAAGGGGAATCTGAAGATCAAGTTTGATGTCAAGTACCCGTCAAGGCTCACAGCCGAACAAAAATCTGAATTGAAAAGAGTTTTAGGAGGGAGTCTGTGATGCTGGATAATTTCGGTTAACAGTTATATTGGACAGGGGTAACTAGCTTAGCACCAATAGGATATCAAATTGAAGGTTGATACAAGTCTGTATATATTCATGCTATCGAAGGGGATAAAAAGTAGAGATTTTGTTTTTCGAATGGGTGGAAAGTATTATCAGCCTTACATTTTGATATTGATATAGACATATACAAGTACAGAAAAACTAGTTATCTTTCAAGTTGCAACAGAGATGGTCGTGTCACTCTTGTCCATGTATATATAATGGATTGTAAGATCTTCCCATTTGTTGTTGCACTGTATTAGGTAATTTAGGTTGGGTTTTTGTTCTGTGATAGACTATACATTTTCCGCAAGTATATAACAAACACAAGATATTATATATGGTATAATCTGATTAAAGCAGTTTTTTGCATATATAATTTGCACATTAATATACACAAAAGGCAAACTTATATTATAGGTTGGTCATTCTCATATGTCATTTTTTATTGTTTATAGTGCAAACGTATGTAAGTTATTAGGTTGAGGACCATTAGTTGAAAGAATGCCCCGTTCTTTTTTATAGTGTCACTGTCCTGCTGGAGTGCTGGCTGCTATACAGTGTTTATAAAAGGCCAACTTCCGAATAAGTTAATATGTTTGATTTATTTTATAAATAATTTATAATTTTGAAATATATATTTTTTATTAATTTTTAAAAATATATATTTGGTCAATTTTAATATCGAGATTTGATTTATTTTTCTAAAATAATAATATTAAGTTAATTTTTTGTATTCATGATATCGAATTTTAATCAATGCATAACTTACTAATTACTTTAATAATAACTTTAATTACTTAACCAAATAACAACAGTAAACAGATGGTTATGCCTTATTTCAACTTGGACTTTCACGAAGGTTACGTCAATATTGGTAGATCTTTCTTCTCTCTCTCTCCCCCACTCCCCGTGTGTATATTTATATTCCGTTTTTCAGTTAGAAGGCATAACGATGGAGCCTCTCAGAGGATCGGCAATGTTCTGTGTGTATAGACTCCATAAATATGGTGATATCTCTTTAATCTCATTCTCACATAAATTTAATATTGTAAATTTTTATAAATATGTGTTGATTAATTGGTTGTTCATTGTTAGTTATTCGGTTAATTGCCTCGTAAAATTGTGTTTAGTTGTGTAAAATTATGTGTGTGAATTGGTGAGTTATTTATACATAGTTGTGACCGGAAAACATGATAAATTGTGTTTAGTTAAATTGTTTGTTTTTGTGATGATATTTGTATTATCAGTGTTGCTGATTTGTTCCGATTGAGTTCTCAATACCTTAACATTCATGATAAATCTGTCTTGAGATAAAAATGAAATAATATTTATTGGTGTTCAGTGTAATGATTATTGATATTATGGACAAATATGTTTGACTTTGTGTTATAATAGAGTTGTCTTTTGATAAGAGTACAATCTGTTAGTAGCTTAATTGAATTGAATAATATTAGCTTGTATTTGTCAATTGTCAATGGTTACAACTTAGTCTGAATGTTAATGTATCTTCATGCTAATATTTTGTATCATATATTAGTGTCATGATTGATGACTTATTTTTTGACTTTTAAAAGGTAATTAAATTTTTCTGTATCATTTATGGTGGGTAATATTTTGGATCCGTAAGAGGCATTCAGGTACCATTTTGATGGCTTATCAATATTTAGTTATATTACTAATATTTATTACGGTTTATGTTTTAATTTTGTATTAATACTTTTATATTTTCAAATGACTTGTCTAACCGTATGTGATTTTTAGACTTAAAATTTTTGGTTGCATTTCTATTAAATATTATGTGTTAATAATATCAACTTTTATTAGCTAAAATTTAGTTGTGTTTTTATCATGTATAAATCATTAAAAGTTTTAANCATGTATAAATCATCAAAAGTTTTAAATTATTTTAATGAGTATAAGTTATATATGTTCATATTTATTACTCATTAAATTATTGTTTATTACCTTTTATTCAATCGATTCTTTAAACTTGATTTGAAAGTTTTTCGAATTTTGAATAGATAAATTTAGTCAATTATGTATCTAATCAAAGGGATTTCCTTTTGATTAGATTTTTCTTTTTAAATTAGATTGTGCATTATTATTTCATATGATATTATTGTAAAAAATATATATAATAATATTTTGGTCTTATTTTATTTTTTGACTTATTTAAGATTTATTTGTGATTTTCAGGTGCATAATATCAATTATTTGGACATGTAGAAATATCTTTGAATAGATATTGATGGCAGACGCGTTTTAACAATTTTGAGAGATTTCTTTGTAACTTGTATTATTATATATGAATGTTTTATTGTCTAAATTTCCAGGGACATGTTGCATGTAGATGATAAACATTTTAAAATGAAAGAAACCTATTCCTCACTATATTTTATACAATTTATGAATGAAAAAGTCAATTCTGCCAAAAAAAAAACTGGACTTTGACAAAAACCAAACAAACAATTAGATACCAATATTGTATGCTGTATGCATAATAAGATTCATGCTGTTTCATGACACGCACACTCGCACCAAATGCCATCACTTTTACAGTAAAAGTTGCATCCATTTGTTGGAGAATCCGCTTTACACAAATACAGATATGGCTTTATATAAAGAAAAGATTATATCAATAAATGTACTGTTTTCATTATTTATTCATAAAATAAAATTGAGAATGCATAAAAGCATATGACAATAACACAAAACGAAAATATTAAAAGTTATATGTTAAGTAAATAATATTTATTTTTACTAAATTAATTTATTGACAACATGTATGAATATAAGCGAGTTCTTCGACCCACTTACAGAGTTACGGTGAAAGACAAACATCCAGCAGTATAATTGTTGAGTTGATAGAGATGGGTTTTCAATAATGGAGTATAGAGTAGGAGCAGCAGAGCAGCAGGATCATGCATGCATGTGTATTTACTTTCCATATGCTTTCTAGTTTGTAATAAATTCTTTTCTCTAAAGTCACTGTCGGTTCTGTTTGTTTGATTTTCATTTGTTTGTTAAAGTATCTTTAAGNGAGCAGCAGAGCAGCAGGATCATGCATGCATGTGTATTTACTTTCCATATGCTTTCTAGTTTGTAATAAATTCTTTTCTCTAAAGTCACTGTCGGTTCTGT
>QRFB01005177.1:4786-15776 GCA_008931105.1 Oenanthe javanica
TATATTAATTCTCGTATAGAAATATAATGATTTCAGGTCTAAGGATCATTACACCATTATCACAGTGAGAATTACTTAGAGGTCTAAGGATCATATTAATTCTCGTATATAATGTAATCCAGTGCCATGCTTTGAGACATGCACTTATGTTCTTGACTTTAGTTTTACCATACCTATGACCAATGAGATGTGGTCATCTGTCAAGAAACATACTAGTCTTTGTGCATTATTATTGTCCTTAAATAATAATACTCGACTAGGGAATTTTAGGAATAAGATACTATTCATATAATCTCATTTTTAAGTCACATACTTAAAGATATATAATACGTATCAAAATTCCAAGGACATTTATTATGCTTTCAATTTATTACGCAGTAAATAAAACATAATAAATAAATAATAATCAATAAAACATAATCCTTAATAATAAATATTTTCCTTAAAATATAAAAAGTATTGTCTCTAGAGCACAATTACTAACACAAATAACCCAAGGCACAGATAAGGCACTGATTTGATTAAGCTCATTCCAGAGAGGAAGCCTTTGATAGGGCTTGCTGAAAGCATATACAAAAATGACTATAAAGTGAATATGTTTCTCTAAAAAAGTAACATTGCAAGTGATATTCTGAGAAGTTCTAGACAATAAATTCACCTTCGAGATTGAGGGGTCCCAACCCACCCTAATTCTACCATTATAATGTTCATCATAATTAAACAACCAATTCCAGGACCTATTAATTTTCTTAGAAATTCTACAAGCATTAACACCATTAACTTTAGTCTCTAAAACACCCATGAGATAAATGTTATTAACAGAAATAAAGTTCATGAGTTTCCTCTGATGATGACTCTTATTCACCCCCCTCACATTCCAGGAGGCACAATTCATCTAAAAATCTTAGGTTTGGCTGACTTACCTGCCAGCCTGAGGCTTTTCTTGCGATTAGACACCAAAGTGAAGCCCTCATCATCCACTTACTTATTTCCTGGGCTTGAGCTAGCTTGGGCCTGAGAATTCCCAAGAGCATTATGTGCCTCCAAGCCAATAATGACCCCTGAGTAGTCAACAACATCAATATAGGGGCCCTGAACAAATTCCCCTTCTTCAACATTTGTGGCAAGTGGCATAGGTTTAGAATGGTCAAGGAGCACCTCAGGCAGTAATGGGGCCTTCTGGGCCTACTCATTTGTAACCAGGGCCTCTCTTGAAAAAATAGTGTCAGTTTGTGGCTCCAGAATTGACAGAGGTACCTGTGCCTTTGGTGTCATCACATGAGCCTCAGTAGCATTCAGCAAAACCTTATCATCATCCATCACAACATCATAACCTAAGAAATTTCCAATCACATATGGAACCATACCCATGTTGGCTTCATGATATTCATCATTGTCTTCTGACTTAGTCATTAGAGGATAAACAACCTGTTCTGTGGGCATAGAGTGTACCATAGAAGTCCCATAATAAGGGGCAGCTGGAACTCGATTTTTAGGGGGTCCCTGTCTCATAGGTCTCTTTTTATGAGGCTAGACCTGTGAGGGCTGCGACCTAGATTGGGCATCAAGATTGTTGGCACATCTTGCCAAAGACTGACCAAATGCTTTGCAGAGGCTGCAAGAATGGGGCATTTGTGAATATTCAATCTCAACTTTGACCTTCTCTTCATTACCCAACTCATCCACAATAGGCACCCAAACAAAGTCAGGCCTGAGGGCATCATAAATTGATTCCACCTGCACACCAGCATATTTCATTGGCTCACACCTGGAAGTGACTTCATCAAATTTTAGGGGCTTCCGAACTGCCTTAGCAATGTGACTCAGGCCCTCATCACACCAATATGAATGGGGCACTTCCATCATCCTAATCCAACATGGCACACTATTAAGTACATTTCTTTTGAACTGTGCAGCTTCCATCCATGGCCTCAAATACATAGTTCTTCCTCCAATCATTCTTGTATGCCTAGCAAGCACCAAATATTTTTCTGACACAGAATTGTACTTGAAAGTATAATAACCCTTGGAACTATAATAAACTTTTGACAAACCCAAATTTGACAATAATTTAAAAGCTTGATCCCTGACAAACTTGAAAGCGAAATTACCACCAATAAAGTGGCCAATCAAACTGGCATCCCATCTTTTTCTAGCATTGAGTACAAAATCCTTAGGAGGATTAATAGTAGCAGACTCATCATCATTATAAGTAACTTAGGTGGTAACATTACAAGTAGGCTTAGTAGTAGGAAGATTTTTAGCAACAACAGAACTTCATGACTTTGTTTGAGCCTGGGCACTAGACTCATTATTTTCAGTTAAACTTAACACACCATTTTTAACAATAAAATGAGCATGTAAAGCCTCTAGTGTAGCAGTGTCATGAGTAACAGTGTGTGTAGGGGCAACAGTGGGGGTAGGGTCAGTAGTGGGGTCAATAGTATGTGAAGGAGTAACTGTGACAACAGGCTCAACCAGGATATGAGGGGAATTCAAATTAACAAGCAACTCAGTAGTAATATTTGGTGAAACAACAGGCTGAAGATTACCTTCAAAAAGTTAAAGCATTGGAGCATTTCGCTCTAACATGGATTTCAAAGTGTAAGCAAAATCAGGACAGGCTTGAGATTTTTGTGAGGTAGATGTAGCCTCATGTGTTGGAGAACCCACAGATGTAACTTCGAAAGGACCAGTTGCTTCCATTGCACTACCTCCATTAACATGAAGCTAAGCTTCTTCACGAATCTTCTGTCTTGTAGCTGGTGACCATGGATGAACCATCACATCCTCAGTATTAAGTGAAGCAGAAGCTTTGTTTTGAAGTTCATTAAAGACATTCAAGGCCACTGGAAGAGCCCCAAGACCTCAAAAGTTCACAGCCTCATCAGAGTTCATGCTACCCAAATGCTCAGAATTTCTTGAACCCATGAAACTCAACCAAAATAAGAAATCAAAAGATAGGAATGTAGATCAAGAGAAGATGAAAGTGGTGGTGTAGAGAACCTAGAGAAAACAACAAAGAAATGAAGGAGAAAGCTATTACCCGCTAGTACTTCCAAGAACATACCAAAAATGACAATGAAATGACTATACGGGAAAATAGAAAAAGAAAAAAGTGTTTAGACGGGCTCTCAAATCCTAGAGAGAAGGAAGAGAATCTCTCTCTAGAAAAATCAAAACCGTGGAAAAAACTAGCTCATCTTGATTATATTTTTGTTTACATATATTTAAATTTATTTTTTATTTTAAAATAAAAATAAAATTCATACGTTCATTCATATTTTTAAAAATTGTAAAGTAAAATTATAAATATACCAACTTACATTTTATATAATATAAAGTTTTAATATTTATTATTTATCATCTGTTTTATAATATATATTTAAAATAATTTGATCTTTTAAAATAACTAGATTCTATAAATTAAAATAATTACGTGTATTTATATTAGGTTTTTATCAAGTTCGTCAAAATAAATTTTAATAAATAGATTTATTAAAATAGGTTTTAAAAATAAATATGTTTATATTAAATTATAATAATTATAATATATGATATTGTTATAGGGAGAAACTGGTAGTAATTTGGAGGTTTGCCAGAATTACGGAGTAAAATATGATGATTTTACTGATAAACTTGTTGAAGAATGCGACGAACACAAGAGGAAAGTGATGGATTTTGGTAGCTGATCTTGCTATTGATTCGTTAGAGGGCCAGAGAAAATGTTTTCTCTCTTGCTGCCAACTGTCGATTTAACTGAAAAAAGAGGTCTACGTACCCTATTTATAGGGGTTCAAACTATACGTAGTTAATGGAGGACAAGTTACCTATATGGACTAGGTATTGGTCCGGTCCATCAGGCCTAAATCCTCAGACGTGAAGTGCTTTGGCCCAAGTCTATGCGGATATGGAGGGCAAACTTCCCATATGTCTATAACTACCATGGCTCAAGCCCATTCGGCTCTGGGGCTGTCATGGAGTTGTAGAGCAAGGGGTCCCTGTAGGGAGTTGTGCGCGATGTAGCCTTGCGGGAGCAACATGTAGAGGTGACCCTAGGTGGATCCCTTGATGAGATGAGTGTCCGTGGGGATAATTGTCTTCAAATAGATAAGTATGTTGAGATATTACCCCAGGGGCCTTCTATAGTCTTCAGATTAACAAATAATATCAAGTGAGGTGAGCCCATGAGGCTAGGGATTTTTCAGCTAGTTATGAGAAATCTGTGCTAAGTACTCCGAGTTAGCGAAGCGACCCGGACAGAGCAGTCTGGACGAATGACCCATGCTAATGTTCTTTTTTTGTCAGATCAATGTGACCTGGAAGAGAGGTGATGGGAAGTGAACCGGGCTGGGGGTTGGTTTTCCTCTTTCTACATTCTTGAGATCGAATGAGTCTAAGACTGGTGAGCTAGCGATGCTAACTCATGCTAAGTCAAGGACTTTAGAAAATTATATCATCCTAAGATAGATGCGAACTGAATATAGGCTGTGAATCCATGTGAGCCCAGATGCGAGGTGGGCCAGCCAATTTATGTCATTGGGCCTACTTAGAACCCATGCCAAAATATTGGACAAAACAACTACCCCCGATTACTCCTTTCCATTAGCGATGCAAAGTGGGATCATATAATAATTGATGCCATAGACCTTTTATGCGACTTGACCCGCAAAAGGCCTCTCATTGTTGTACGAAGTGATCTGCCAAGCCTTTGTTAATTGGTAATGCTTGTTTTGATATAATACATCGTGACAGCGATCCGGACATCCAGCAGACCGAGCTGACAATATTAAATCATTTGAATTTCAAGGCAATTGAAAAGCCTCAGCCTCGAAGCGTTTTGGATTACCACACATGCTTATGGTGTGGTCGCATACACCAGATCGAGATGGGTGGCCAAAATCATACCACGTGTCCTGCCCATTTCTCTCTCTTCCATTGCCTATAAATATGTGAACTTTCCAATCATTTCTAATTATTTTTAAAAAAATATTCATGAAATTTGTCTGAATTGCTCAAGGGTCAAACCAAGCTTTTCATGCCCATAATTCAGGTGCGAACCAGATTTGTTCATCCACCTTCACCGGAATCTTCTAGCGAGGCCAGCTCCGATAAGTCTTCATCCACATATTCGAGCCCACCTTCAAACACTAAAGGTAACGACCCGAACTCACTATCTTATCTTCATTTTTTCATGGCATGCATATATAAAGCATTTGTTTAATCATCCATGTTCATGTACTTCATGCGATTCGACCCTACTCCCCGGGTCACATCACTTCACACACCTCCATTCATCCTCGCGTCGCGATCTCGATTTTTAGATTTTTAGGGCCGACTCGTATGCGATGTGAGGACACTTAGCATTTCCCTTTTGAAATTTCTTTCTTCAATTTAAGAGCACACACCATAATTGATTCACTATCTATTTCAGATGTTGAGCAATTCAGACATAAGTATGTCCTCGCCTCTCAGCCATTATCCCAAGAAGCTACGGAGTTTGGCTGAATTCCAACGTAAACTGAATGAGATATCGGGCACACATCGCCATCCGATTGTCCCAGGAATAGAAATCAGTGAAAAAGAGGCTGTTAATATAGCTCGGGTCGAGCAATCGAGCTTAGACTCGTTTAATTTATTTTTTGACCTTACCTGGTCGATTGAGGAATCGCCCAGGAATGGCAATCCCGATGCCTGGAAGAAGAAGAGTCATGCAATGCCGAATCCAATTGATTTATCATTTTTAAATCACAGGCCCGATCGATTATCAAAGGAGGAGGTCGAACCAAAAATTTCCAAACAGATCGCGGAGTGAGTCACCTGGATCCAGGCCGATGAAGAACCTCTCCACCCTCAACAACCAATCCCTATTCATAGAGATTCAAGCTGGAGCTCTCTAGGGAGTGCATACTAGGAATTGCGCGACCCGGATGATAAACGGGTTTGCACCGAGGTCGATCTTGACCTTGAGGATGAGGCGACCTCGTACTGGGTCGAGTCCTCAAATAGGGAGGAGGATGATTTTGTGACTAAGTTGATCGACCTGGAAAACTATGAGTTTGTGCCTGAAGAATCAGAGGTCAAAGCCTACTCTCCACCTGACCAGCCCGAGCTAGAAGGGCCGATAAATTTGGGAGTGAAGCCGATGGGTGATAAAGCGAGAAGCTCAACCACGAGCTGTCCTCGCCTCGTCATTTTGCCACCAAAGATCTTTTAACTAGTCTCACCTCATAAAATTTAGATGAAGCGGTTGAGCAATATAGATTGGAGGGTCGCATCATTCTACCACGGCCTCACTAGAGATGTTGTAGATTCAATCATGAGGAAAATAGGGGTCGCATTCTTTAAATGGTTCTCTCCACTTCACTTTTTAAGGTTGGGATCGGATCGCTCATGCACCCATTCATCGAAGATGTATGTAAATATTATCACGTCGCTCTGCTCCAAGTGGACCCAAATGGCTTGAGGTAGGCCCTTGCTTTATTTATGCTTTATATGAAAGGGAGGTACCCGGACTTCGATGCGAAGACATTGAAGTACTTTTTAAATCTCAAGTCTTTGGGCAAGAAGGACTTGAGATTTATACCTATTGGTCTGGCTAGAGTTCAATGGTAAAAACTTACTTCATGGCACCCCGAGCAACGTGGGACACTGGAAGGAACTATACTTCTACGTGTTAATGTGACCCGAGTCTAGACTCACTTTAATTATAAACCAAGTAAGGGCTATGTCTAAGCTTCGTTTTCTCTTCTAGTTCATTTCCATACCCTCCTTAAACCTGACCCATTTCTTTACACTATTTTGTTAAGTTTCCCCTCTTCGCACTCCTTTTACTAGCGAGGCCAAAGAGCGAGTTGATAGCATTTTACAGCTCGCTATTGATGAAAGAAATGTGAAGAAGTTAGTGATGACCACAAACCTGGTCGCTCATTGTTTCTTGAAGGAAGGGGCGAGGCTGACCCCTAAGAAAGGAAAAGCCATCGCGAGCACATCTCAGAAGCCGCTCGCGAAGCGAACCCAGACTGAGTTCAGTACATTGCACTAATTGTTATTCACATTTGTCACTTCGCATCGCATTACTTTGCACATGGACCCGCATCTCATTCATACATTTACATTTTTCTTGCATCATATGCATAATTTTTTCATCTATTTTCTATTTTATATGTAGATATGTCGAAGTCTAATGTGGTTCCTCCTCCCTTCACTATTAAAGATGATGAGGTTGTTATCACCGGGGTCATCCCCAAGCTTTTCCAGCTCGGTTCGACCAAAGAACTGAGGGCTTCGGGAAGTAAGCCTCATCGGGATGATTCTAAGAAGAGGTCATCAGATGCTAAGGTTGTGAAGACTAATCCCAAGAAGCTGCAAAGCAGACTAGCCAAAGATGTTGTGGTATCCACTATTTCTCCTCATCCTATGGCCAATGTCTTTATGAAGCTGGGCCACTCTTTTGTCCCTGAGAGTGACCTCAATTTATGGGTCCATTCGTATCTCGAAGAAAATAATTCTGCCTTGACTCAGGCCGCTACCGAGTTATTCTATAGGCAAGTGAGCCGACACAAGGAGATGTGATCTTTGACCTCACAGAATGCTCTTCTCAAGTATAAGGTCGAGTCCATGGAGGCAGAGAAGAAGAAGTTCGCTAATGATTATAAGCGGAAGCTGAAGGACGAGGTAGAGCCCTTGAAAAAGGATCTCCATGACGAGAAGGAAAAAGTGAAAGGACTGCTGAAGGATCGGGTCGCTGACAAAAAGGCCTTTGATGACAATTTTCAAGCTCTAGGGCCAGATCTTCACTTAAGAGGCTGTCATTGCTTGGTTCACTGAAGAGAAGAATGAAGCTGTCACAGAGGCCTCGACCCTCGACCAAGTTAAATTCATGAAGACTTTCATGAAGAAGCTGTCAGGCTTCGATTAGGGTCAGTTGGGCAAAGCGACCCGAGTTTATACTGAGAGGCTACGAGCTGAGATGAAGGAGGAGGCTTCACAGTGAGGCACAAAGCTCCATGCGAAGCAGGCCCAAGAGCAGTAGCAGGAGGAGACTTCATAATTTCATTTCTTCAATTGTAATTATTTATTTGAACATGTATTTTATGCTCATGTATGAGCTGAATTTAATGGGTTACGGGCACCGACTATGCCATGCAAATGTAATAACTTTTCTTCCATTTTGAATGTTTTAATTTGTGTCATCTCCTTCTTGTTCGCACCATATTAGTTATGCATGCTTTGATATTCTGCTCGCATCGCATAGTTTACTTTTATGTTGCACATTCTTTTAAATTCATGCACACAACTATTCTGAGGTCGCTTCTGCGATCCCTTCGTTATGGCTTCATATCATTTAGCTAGTAACTTTGCTTCATTCGCTTTACCATGTTTCTCACATGATAACTGCTCTCAGATCGCACCAAACAGATTCATTCTTATTAGTTCGCACATTTCTGGCCACGTATGGGGGCCTCGGTTCATGTCTTGAATCGAATGGCCTCGCACCTATGCTGGCCTGAGCTCATTCCAATGGGGCATGTGGTTGTGTCACTCATTTATGTGGTGATGCAGGCCCCACGTCGCATCATTTGACTAGCCGATTGGCCTCACCTAGCTTTGTAATTTATAGCCGCACATTGACGTAGCTTGACCCTAACTGCATGAACATGAACAATTATTGATACATTATAAATGAAATTTGAAATAAAACCTTGCATATTTCTTAAATAATTGAAGAACATAGAGCCAATAGAGTCATTACATCGACTCGAAGAGGTGTTTATATAACACTACTACCCCCGAGACTTAGGATGATTTATTCATACAAAGTCTAGAAATAAATAATATTGCCAATTGAATGGACAATTAAGGTCAATACTTCTTGAGATGTTCCGCATTCCATGCTCGTGGAATAAGCTTGTCTTTGATGTCGGTGAGATGATAGGTTCCTTTCCAAAGAACAGTCTTGGCTTTGTAGAGGCCTTCCCAACTAGCGCCAAAGACTCCATGTGCTTGAATACTTGTGTTTGGCATTACTTGGCATAGGATAAATCTCTTACTCGGATGGGGTGGGCCTTCACATTTCTGTTGTAGTGCCTAGCTATCCTTTGATGATATGATGCCAGACGAGCTTGAGAGTCTACCCAGGTCTCTTCAATCATGTCAAGGTAGAGTCGGTGATTGACCTCATTATTGTCGGGGTCAAAGTGATCTCGACGGAATGATCCGGAGCCAACTTCTACAGGGACCATAACTTTACACCCATATGTTAGGGAGAATTGGGTCTCACCAGTAGTGCTTCTCGAGGTAGTATTGTAGGACCATAGTACCTTAGGGAGTTCTTCGGGCCAGTTGCCCTTGCTCTCATCCAACTTGAATTTTAGAGTATGCTTGATTATCTTATTGACCACCTCTGTCTGGCCATTTGATTGTGGGTGACATACAGCTGAGAAATCCTTTCTGATGCCTAGGTTGTCACAGAATTCCTGCATTTTCTTATATTCAAACCGCTTCCCATTGTCTGAGATGAGCTTGTAGGGGATCCCAAACCTGCATACAATAGCCCTGTAGAAAAAGTCTTTAAGCTTCTTGGCAGTGATAGTGGCTAAGGGCTTGGCCTCAGCCCACTTAGTGGAATAATCAACTGCTACCACAACATACTTGACCTCTCCCTTAGCTTTTGAGAGTTCTCATATTAGATCTATTCCCCACATAATGAAGGGACATGGGCTCACTAGAGAGGGTGAGCGGAGTAGCAGGGACGTTGCTGAAATTAGCATACCTCTGACACTTGTCATAAGCCCGGACGAATTCTAAAGCATCATGCTTGAGGGTAGGCCAGTAGTAGCCTTGGCAGAGGATCTTTTGAGCTAGAGAGCCACCTCCCGTATGATTACCGCAGATGCCCTCATTCACCTCTCGGAGTATGTAGTTACACTCAGTCTCATCAACACATCTGAGAAGCAGAACATTGAAGCCTCTCCTGTAGAGGACCTCGTCGTAGATGAAGTACCGTGCATCTTTGTACGTGATTCTCCTAGCTTCATTTTTGTTTTCAGGAAATGAGCCCGTTTTTATGTAATCCCATATTGGGGTCATCCAAGTTGGGGCTGGAGCTTCAACTTCAAACTCTATCAACTCAAGTGATGAAGGCTTCTTCATATCTGATTCCTCTAGGACACTGGGCCTCCTCTGAATTTCGAGGGGGATGACCCTTAATAGAGTGGCCTCGCGCTGAGAACCAAACTTGGCCAGCGCATCTGCATGTGCATTTTGATCCCGTGGGAGTTGTTCAATTCTGATTTCTTTAAGCAGGTTGATGAGCCTTTGGGCGCATTTAAGATATAACTCAGTACGGGGACCCCTAGCTTGGAATCCCCCTTTGACTTGATAGACAACCATCATGAAGTCACTGAAAACATTAAGGTTTTCTACTTTCATTTCCAAGGCTAGTTTTAGGCAGAATATGAGGGCCTCATATCCTGCATCATTGTTTCTGGCCTTAAAAGTGAAGTGGATAGCTGTGTTGAGTCTGTTCCCCTCGGGAGTGATGAGATCTATTCTTGCACCAGCTCCCTCATTATTTACAGCTCCATCTACATATAAGGTCCACTAGGGAGCACTACAATCACTGATTTTTCCTTCAATGGCGTTTGAGACCTCAATGAGAACTTGTGAGCTCTCCTCACTGTGAGGCGGAAACTACAGAATGAAATCAGCTAGTGCTTGTCCCTTCATCGAACTGGCCTAGCTCGACCGCTCACTTTAATAGCTGCCGGATATTTCTGGCTTATGCATCACTTTCCTTAATGGATAGGCGGTTCTCACTTCAATCTTATGAGCCTAAAAATTGTTAGTGTAGGTGCCCTAGAGGCAATACAATGTTTCCTTTTGATAGACCTTTATGTCAATTGATTATTCAATAAACGTATTTATTATGACTTTAATTACTGCGATATATTTGTTAGCATAATAAATGTCCTTAGAATCATGATAC
>QRFB01005177.1:22754-34059 GCA_008931105.1 Oenanthe javanica
ATGGATCAAGTAAACCCGGATTAAATGTTGTAGAGGATGACTAAATACATGCCTCGAGTTTAATCTATAATATATATGGTTAAAGGGATTATATTACACGGAAACATTAATGAGAATAGTTAATAGGGATTATTGCCAATTAAATAATAGCCTATAGGGTCACACTCATGGAACACTTAGAGGAATAGTTAATTTAAATTAATTGATGATTATTTGAATTTTATTATATTAATTAAGTGAGACTTAATTAATTGAAATAATATAAATTCGAATTTGAAGAGGATTTCTGCCCATAATAATTAAGTATGACTTAGTTATTAATTAAATAATAGAAATTCTGTTTTATTATTTAATCTTATACCTACATGGGTTAGGTTTTGCCGAATGGCCCGTTAACCAGTCATTATAAATAGATAATGATAGGTTAGATGGCTGGGAAGTTTTTTGGGGAAAAAATAAAACCCTAAAGGCAGCAGCAGCAAGGAGGCAGAAAGAACAAAATTCGAAATCATCAAAAGGAGGCTAGTACATCCATTCCGTAATCAAGATCGTGAGACGTTCTTGAAGGTGCTCGTGTGGATACCATAGAGGTGTTTTTCGAGAGGAAGACACAAGTCGTGAAAGCTAGGATCTCTGTTGAGTTCGTGAAAGTCAAGACCCGAATAGGTATAATTCTGTTTCACCATAATCCGTCCAAGCTTATACATGATCCTGAGTTAGGGTTCCGAAATCTTTTGTTATATTTACGTTAATCCGCTGCGTTTTATGCCTCGGAACCCAACAAAAATAAGGTCGAAGCTTCTTTGATGCTAGGATGAGAGCGTAGACCAACTTTTCCATGTTAGTATACCGCTCTCTATATCAAGCATTCTCTTGCTCACATAATATATAGGAAACTGAGTGTCTCCTTCCTCTCTAACTAGCACAACGCTAACCGAGTATTCTGAGACAGTGAGGTAGAGAATTAAAATCTCATCTGCCAGAGGCTTGGAAAGGAGAGGCGGGCTACCTAGATGCTCCTTAATCTTTTGGAAGGCTTCCTTACATTCAGGAGTCCACTCGAACTTCTTCCTTAAATTTTTGATTTCTTTGAAGAACTATTGGCACTTGTCAGATGATTTAAAGACAAAGTGGTTTAGTCTCGTTATCCAACTAGTTAGGCTCTGAACCTCTTTTACGCTTTTAGGTGATATCATTTCCATTAGAGCTTTGATCTTCGTCGAGTTGGCTTCGATCCCTCGGTGATTGACAATGAAGCCCGGGAATTTACCAGATTCTACCCTAAAGACAAATTTCTGGGATTTGATTTTCATCTTGTACTTCTTCAAGATGTTGAACGTCTCGGCTAAGTGGCCAACGTGATCCGCGGACTCCTTAGACTTAACTAGCATATCATTCACGTATACTTCTGTGGTTTTACCAATTTGCTTTTTGAACATCATGTTGACTAACCTTTGATAGGTGGATCAAACATTGAGTAGGTTGAAGGGAATTCCAACATAACAATAGAGAGAAACTAAGTAGTGTGTGACCAATAGTTGCGTCCACTAGTTGATCAATTTTGGTTAGAGATAAACTGTCTTTGGGGCAATGCTTGTTCAGATCAGTGAAGTCTATGCAAGTCCTCCACTTCTCATTTAGCTTTTTGACGAGAACCGGATTGGTCAGCCATGTGGGATAGAAAGCTTCATTGATGAGCCCGACATTGAGGAGCCATCCCACCTTTTCTTTGAAAGCCTTGGCTCTCTCTCAACTGATAGGGCACCTTTTCTGCCTCACCCCTTTTTTTCTTGGATCAATGTTGAGCCGCTGACACATAACTTTCATGTCGATTCCTACCATAACAACATAAGACCAGACAAACACATCTAGTTTACTTTTGAGGAAAGAGACCAGAGAGTCTCTCTTTTCTAGACCAAGATTAGCAAAAGACAAAAGTTGTTTCTTAATATCTCCCCACCAAACCTCCTTACATTTGCATAATTTTATTTCATTTTATCAATAATAGCTTTTAATACTTTTTGCCTAACCCTATAGCACTTCCACTCACCCACATCAACCTTTAATTCCCTTTTTATTTCCTTTTGCATTTCCCCTAGTTTCCAATTAGGATTTTTTTAATTCTATCTCCATACTTCTCTGCCAACCAATTCACTGTCAGAAGTCTATTTTTATAGGACCACACACAGTTATGGTCCTCATTTATGGTCTTAATCTGCCAACTTTTCCCTTCTTCAATATATGTGGCCCACATTTTAAATGGACAGCCCTGTGCACAACTCACTTGTATTCTTTTTAAATCATCAACCAAGTACTTATATGGCCTACATGTCTCCATTACATTAGATCTAATTGCATTCTTTAATTGATTTTTGTCATCAAATATAAGACCCCCTTTGAACTTGATGTCTTTTTCTTTAGTCCACCAGAATTGTGATAGTATCTTCAACTTCCCCAGCTCTTTCTATATAAGCGAGAATACGTGGATCAATGTCAATCTTAAATTCTTGATCTTGATTGTTTCTCCCACTTCTTTAACAGAGAGCTCCTTGTTATTCTGGTCTTCCAGTACTATCCCCAAGGTCCGCTTGAGTTGATTAATCTCTCAAAACTGACTGTGACTTCTCGAGTTATTCTGTTGGGGAGATCTATCACTGTGGAGGTCTCCTTTCGAACCCATTTGCCTTTATTGATTCTTATTACCAACTGCTCTGGGGTCTCTTCATCATCACTGGCCTCCTCCATAATTTATTCTATAAAAGTTTGGACTGGTTGAGATGTCTCCATCATGAGTATCCCCGGTACCGGCTCTACATGAATTCCCATACTTTCGAAACTGACTGTGACTTCTCGAGTTATCCCCAAGGTCCGCTTGAGTTGATTAATCTCTCAAAACTGACTGTGACTTCTCGAGTTATCCCGTTGTGGAGATCTATCACTGTGAAGGTCTCCTTTAGAACCCATTTGCCTTTACTGATTCTTATTGCCAACTGCTCTGGGTCTCTTCATCATCACTGGCCTCCTCCATAATTCATTCTATAAAAGTTTGGACTAGTTGGGATGTCTCCATCATGAGTATCCCTGATACCAGCTCTGCATGAATTCCCATACTTTCAAAATAATCTTGTGGGAGCTCATCGATAGTAATGATGTTGCACATAGTATCCTATGATTTTGTCTTACATATAGCGCTATCTAACTTTGGCTTGTAGTATTATACATTTATGGCCTCCACCCCTCCGATTCTCTCTTTCAGCCAAACTGAGAGCCTTGTTGTAGCATTCTCGGGACTCGTATTGGTAGCCCTTTATACATCGTACCCCTTGGGAGTGGGAAACTTCATTGAGAGGTGGTAGATGGAGGTTACAACTCTCATTTCTTTAAGTATGGGTCTGCCAACTATAGCATTATAGGCAGAGTGCTGGTCTACTACCATGAAGTCAGTAACTTGGGTGGTCATACAGGGCTCCTCCCCTAGAGTGATTGGAAGTTTTATGAGGCCTTTGCTAACCAAAGCATCGGTGAACCCATACAATTGGCTGACTGTGGGTGTGAGATCCTTGTCGAGAAGACCCAGCTTCTGGTAGACGTCATAAATGAGGATATTGACAACACTCCCATTATCAACAAGTACCATGTGCACAATTGAAGTGTTGATCTTGACTTTAACCACCAGGGCATTACTATGAGGGTGATGGACCCACTTGGCTCCTCTTTAGTGGACTTGATGTATGTCTCCTCTCCTTTAAATAGCTTGGGAGGTTTCTAAGAGAGATGGTGGATGTTAGTGAGAGAACTCTTCTTAGATTTTCAAGCGTATCGTTCTATAGCACTTTTATTGTCTTCCCCAATGTGAAGACCCCCTATGATAACATGGATACTACACTCTCGGGTATTGCCCAGTCCGGGTCTCTCTTTATTCTCGGGTGCCCTATCTTTCGAAGGAGGAAGCGGGACGTTATGATAATCTCTCTCTGGTGCTTCTTCACTTCTCTTACTACCCATTCAGTTAGGTGACCGCTCTTGATAAGATCATCAATCTGGTCTTTCAGATGACTACAGTCGGCAATGTCATGGCCCGACTGATCATGATAGGCGCATAACTTCCGAGAGTCCTTTTTCTGTAATTTTTCATTGGTGGAGACTTCTTGAAAATTTCCTTAGTAGCATTGATAGTTTAGATGTGCTTAATTGGGGCCACTAGAGGGGTGTGATGATCATATTTCTGATAGGGCCTCCTATATTCTGATATGTTGTTTCGAGGAGACCTATCTCTCTCCTTTCTATCAGACTTCCTTGGGTTGGGCCTTCCGATGACCCCTATTTCTATTATCCGAGCTCCAGGATCTCTTGCATTTTTTATTCTTTTCCCGGCTACCACTGTTGTTACTTTTTTTTAAATCAAACATATATTTCTCCACCCATATAAAGGGATCAGTCTGCCGGTAAAACTTAGAAAGTGTTTCATATGTCTTAGCTTGAAGGCTCTTCTAGAAGTTAGTTTCCTCCTTATGTCCCGCTATCAAGAAGTTCGTTACTGCCTCATCAGTTGCTCCTCTAACCCGTGGTACTTCGGCAATAAACTTCTTGTAGTAACCATGTAAGATCTTTCCTTCCATCTACTTGACATTGGAAAGAGTGACCACATGTGGGGCATAGAGCATAGAGGACTGAAACTGCTTGATGAATATGTCCGCCAGTAGTTCCTAAGAGTCGATGGCAATGGGGCTGAGCTTAGAGAACCATTATTGGGCACTGTCCCTGAGAGAGGCGGTGAAGAGTTGACAGTGGGCTATCGTGGAGACCTGGTAGACTTCCATCTCAGTATTGAAGGGGATCAGGTATTCAACCGGATCAGTCTTACAATTGAAAGTGAGTTTTGGATTGTTCCTGAAGATGGTGGGTAGAGGTGCGATCCAGATCTCATTAGTGAAGGGTGACTAAGTGGAGATAGGATTTAGAGCATTCTTTTCCTTCTCCATATGCTCCAAGAGCTGCCTGAGATCATCCACGAGATGGTTTCATAGCCTCTCATCGTTATTGATTCCATTGCTGGCTCTATGTGATGGAGGTGGTGCATGTTCACGCCTTCAGCCTTTGTCTTCTCCACTTATCGCGGATTAAGCTTCCTCGTGTATTCCCTTAGAAGGTGCCTCTCCGGTCCATCAGCACGATGCGGGGACCTAGCGTGCTCGCCATTGTGAGGGGGCCCTTCCACTTCACGTGCTGGACTCGGGGGCTTAGCCTCAGTGTTTTTATCTCGGGTTCTCTCCAGCTTCATCCTTAGATCATGTTCCGTTAGTCTCTTCCTGACCCTATCAAAAACATTGATGGACCACACCTCAGAGGGGGCTGGGCCATGAACCGACCTGGGAGGGGTCTCTTGGGCCTGTCGTGCCTGACTGGGGGGTACCTCATCCTATTCCAAAGATTCATCATTTCCTTCATTTCTGGCTTCATTATTGAAGTCGTTCATAAGGTCATGAAGCTTCACAATTGACTTGAGCTTCTTAGACTTGTTGGACCTCTTCATTGTCCATCAGGCACTCATGCTAGCCTTCCTAGAAGCACTTCTCATCTTCATCCGCCTCATTCTCTTGTTAAAATTGAGCATCTACTGGCCCATCTCATCCAAGAATTCCGAGATCTTGGGGTCAGTCTGAGGCGGGATCTCATTGGTGTTCTTTGGGGTCTCGTCATCCCCATCTTTCTCACTTCCTGAGTTATATCTGGTTCTCATGGTTTATTTATCGATGGATAAGAGTACTTGTCGATGGATAAGTTAATTACCAATTGATGACCTAGAATTTAAAGGGGTCCATGTCATCAATCGACCTGTACAAAATCTAGCCGTTGATTACTTATTTTATCAATTGATTAATACATACATTCTTGTATGTATAACAGTCAACTTCCAAAAATGGTAATTTCTGCTTTTCATTTTTCTTCCAACGGTCGATTAAGTTCTATTTTGAGTAAGAAAGTGATTGGGAACTCAGTAAATATAAATAGGGAGATTAAAACAACTTTTAATTCTTACTTACAATTTTACTAACGATTTCTTTGTCTCTGTCTCTCTCTCAATCTAGGAACTCAATCCATAACCCTTTTTCTCTCAGTACTCAAACTTTCTACAACTTCAAAGCTTTTGTTCTACTAAATTACTACTCTAAGGAATGGCATCTTCATCCAAGAAAGTCTCGCAAGCCAATTTTATATACGAGCTTAACAATTTTGTGGCTTGCATTATGGTTGAAGAGGCTCCAAAAGAATTCCATCCTTTAATGCAATTCCTGGAAAGCTGTAAAGTACAAAAGACATTGAAGGAAGCACCAACAATAATCTGCAATCTGGTGGAAGAGTTTTGGACCTCTACAAAAGTTGTTGATGACTTTTCGAGCATCAAATTTAATTGCAAGGGACAAGAGTACATTCTTACTACTTTAATCTTAAATGAATGTTTAGATTTGCCTGTTAATAATACTGATAATGTGCCTAGTGAATCAAATATTAGAAACATGCTTAGGGCTATCAATTATGCAAATCTTGACATCAATTTAGAACAAGTAGTTAGAAAGCATCTTAGGATAGAATGGTCTTATTTCTTTGATGCAATAATAAAATGTTTTAGTGGTAAAATTAGCAATTTTGATGTCATAACTTCTAGCATGCAACAAATAGCATATAGTGTCTTGTTTGATGGATATCATGATTTATCTTCTATATTGCTATCTGAGATTGCTGCTAAGTTAGGTAAGAAGCATGATAGGTCTAATCATATATAATATGCTAGATTTATCATGATTTTTATTAACCACTTTGTCAAAGAAATTGAGATTTGAAGGGAAAATGAAACCCTTGAGGTTGGACTCAAAACAAAAGGGTCTTCAAAGACTTGGTATGAATCAATCTTCACAGTAATATGGAATTGATTTATCCACCTTTTGTTCAAGTATTTATCTCAACCCTAACCTCTTCCAATCCTCAATCTTCTTTGACTTCTGTGGCCATGGAGGGTGTTAGCAATGACCACAACCCTCCTACCCAAGCCACACATCCAATTTCTAAATCCAAATCTAAAAATCCAACCTCAACAGGTTCCCGAAAACCTGTTGTTGTAAAATCAAAGAAAAGAAAAACACCTACTATGGTAGATAGATTAGAGGAGGATGTCGGTGGTGAAGGAACTGGGGAACATCAAAGAACCTAGAAGAATAAGGAGAGTGAGGGTGTGCAACCTAAGACAAGCCACTCCACAGTCTCTTAAAAGATTATGGATGTTAATATGGAAAATACCACATCTCTATTGGCATCCTCTTAAAAGGATGACAGTATTGAAAATAGCCCACAACCAGGGGCACAAAACCAATCACCATCCAAATTTATAAAAACCTATGGCAGGAGAGAAAAGAAAGTCACCTTTGCACATGGAGAATCACACACTGGAAAATCACAGGAAACTGTGGTGGAGCCTTCTCAAAGTCAGTTTGATGCATCTCATATAAATGATGAGATACAACCTCATTCTCTCTCAATTCCAATCCCTTCTACGCTCCCTTCCCATTCTCACCAAATTTCTTCAGAAAATGTTCTGATAGATAATCATACATTTTCATATTCTCCTTCTTTATTTTTTAAGGAGAAGCCATCACCCTCTCCTGAATTTTCTTCCCAAGAAATTTAGGATTCCATTTCTCATATCATTACAAATATCACTTCTCAAATTATTACCTCAACTGTTTCTACCCCATAAATTGATGTTCATTCATCAATTGATATTCATCCATCGACTAATAAGCCATCGATCGATACTCAAGATCAATCGATGGGTATGCATCAATCGATGAATATCTCAAACACTTTAACCGATAATATATATACATCAATTGATGCTCAATCAATTGATGTTGCATAAACACTCTTAGGATTGAGTGAGTTGAGTGAGAGGCAGGATTGCAGCCTGGTAAAAGGAGAGGGAGTGAGAAGGACATTCATATTTCTTTCAGGAATGTGAGTGAAATACTTTTGGGCCCCACCTTAGAAGTTGCACAGGATATGAGTGAGGGAGAGGTGAGATTCCAGGATGAGATCCTGATGCAAAATAGAGAGATGAGTGAGAGAGATAAAACAATTTTGCTATTTACACAGGAGTTGGAAATTGAGTTGATGTCAGAGGAGGAAGGAGTCAAGGAGATAGGGGGATTATCAAATATAGAAGCTAGTGAGAGTGGAATTGATAAGGAAATTGAAGATGAAGTTGACGCTAATGACTTGGATCCACAGAATTTCATTCATCCTGATCCACAATATCAAGGGTTGGTTGCTTCAAGTAACATGGATGCAGAACAACTATTGAGAATTGAGCATACAGAACAAAGGACCAGGAATCTGAAGGAGAGCATTTCCAATACAATAGACACATGTCATATGGCACCTGAAGAGTTAGAAGATGATTCTGATGAGGAGACATGGATGAGTACAATTGATGGTTCCTTAGAAGCTGCTGAAACTGAGATTCTTTCTTAATATAGGAGGGCAATGGTGGAAGGAGAAATTGAAAATCCCAATCAAAGGAGAATTACTCACTATATGAGGGAATTACTGAAAATTCAAAAGATCACAGTGACAGGAGTGAAGAGATAATTGGAAATTATCAAGGATTATATCAATTCTAACAAGAATGCATTGGAGAGAAGGTTGGATGAGAAGTTACCAATTAACACCATGGGTCAAATCAAGGACAAGCTTTTCAAGTAATCCAAGAATTTTGTATCTTTAGAAACTAGAGTGGGGTCTCTAGAAAAAAAGATGGATGATATTATTAAAGGCCAGAGTCTACATGCTTCCATTCTTCAGAAGTTTCTTGATAGAATTCCACCACCTCCTCCAATTGATGATAATAAAAAAGGGGAGAATACAAAGAAGAAAGATGGTGATGGTGATGACAAAGGTAGTGGTGGTGTTGGTGGTTCTGGTATGGACAAGTATAGTGACATTGGTGGTTCCGCAGCAAAAAGGACTAAATATGGAAGTAATAGGGATAATCAATCTTCAAAGACATCTAAGTCACCCAAAGATGATTTAGAACAGAAAAAGAAAGAATTCAAGAAGTTTGAAGATGATCTAGAAGCTAGAAGGATTTCTAGGGAAAGAGAAACTCAATCAATGATTGAGAGGGAAAGGAAAAGAATTGAAGATTTGAAGAAAAGCACTAAATTGGTGACATAGGAAGCAGGAAGAGGAAACTTGGATGAATTCATTTCTCAAACAAGAAAAGTAAATGAAAATGCACGGAAGGCTGCCAAAGAAAGCAACTCAAATGCAGAAGCCTTTCTAACAATTGATCTTGAAGCCCTTGAAGAACAGAAGAAAAAGGAAAAATACATAATGATTGAAGAATAGAAGAAAAGGAAAGAGCCAGTTGGCCAAAAGCTTCTTTAAGGAGCCATTTCCTCAGGATTGTCAGATGCTACAAAAAGAGAAAAGGAGAATGAAGAAATTGCAAGGCAAATGGAATTAGAATGGAACATGGAAGATCAATTAATGAAGCAACCAATAAGGAAAAAGAGGGCAATAGCCATGGCTAAGAAAAAGACAAGTTCTACTCAAGAAAAGGTGGTTCAGGAAAACCTCCAGGCAAATCAAGATGAAATCAAGGAGGAGGTTATAATTGAAGGATATGATATAAAAGGAATATCAGTGATCAGTGAAAAAGGGTTGATAGGAGTCAGGACTCACCTTGCAACCTCTAACCAAGAAGAATCAATGAGGTTGGAGTTTAAAAATGGAGTGAAAATCACTTATTCATTAAAGGTGATAATGAAGCAAAGCTACAATGTTCTGAAGACCATTATTCCTCTACTCAACAAAAAGTACAAACTCAACACAACAATTGCTCAGGAAATTCAACAATAAATTTCAAAGCTAAGGAGATCAAAGGCAAAAGCTGAACCTGATTCACCCCTTAAGCCAAAGTATGCAATGATTTTTACAGATCGGGAGGGAAATACAAAGTTCTTTGATATCTGCAAATAACTGGACAAAATCACAGATGAAGAAATACACTACCTTATGAGGCAACTTGGAGAAACTGACAAAGATGAAGCAATTTTGAGGAGTTCTTTCATGAGGCAATTAAAGGAAAATGCTGAGAAAAGGAGGAAGAGGAACTAAATTAAATTATGAAGACATTGAAGCTGCTTGCAGGAGTTATNAAAGGAAAATGCTGAGAAGAGAAGGAAGAAAAACTAAATGGATTATGAAGATGGTGAAGACATTGAAGCAGCTTGCAGAAGTTATTCATCAAACTGGTTATTTCAAAATTCAAAAGTGTTGTTTAAATTTCTTGATTCTATCTGAATGAAAATAATTAGGGGTTTTGTTATCATCAAGTAGATTTATGCCTGTTAATAACACAGACACAAATAGGGGGAGATTGTTAGGAATCTACATGTGATTTGATGATAACATTAATCTTAGAATCATAGAAATTTTATTTGTTGTAACTGATCAATTGATATGAAAGTTATAAATATCAATTGATCAGGAAACCATTTATCAGTTGAAGTGTTTATATGAATCAACTAATAATTTGGATTGTAGCATAGGTGTACTTAGTCTATTTCAATCGATAAGGTGCAAGTCAATTGATATTTTGTTCATCAATTGATGTTAGAGTCGATTGATATGGATCATCAATTGATGTGTAAATTAAACTGTTAAATTGTAATTATGTGAAGACAGGAAATTGCACAAGTGAAGGANACCAAGTCAAGTATTGAAGACCATCAACTGATGTGAAGACCCGTCGATTAATATATCGATTGATAACATCTATCAATCGATAAGTCATTATTTATCAATCGATGGATATAAAGATCAATCGAAGAAGTACATCAGTTGATGGATTAAAGAATGGATCAATTGATATGCTTAACANCTATCTGTTGAAGTTCCAAAGGACAAAAGAACACCTATGGAAGATAGTCTATGATGGCTGTGAAGACTCAATCTGTAGCTGTCTTTCAAACCTTTTTCTAAAATGGAAAAAGGTAAAAGGAAGGTAGGTAGAAACAATCCTAGAATAGGAATTGTAAAAGCACACTTGTGGNACCTTTTTCTAAAATGGAAAAAGGTAAAAGAAAGGTAGATAGAAACAATTCTAAAATAGGAATTGTAAAAACACACTTGTAGTATATAAACAAGTGTGGTAGCATTGTTAGAAAGTGTACAAGTTAGATTTTATCTCTTGAATCAACTGTTCAGCCTTAGAGCACTTTGTAAGAACAGTTGATTTATTTTCTAA
>QRFB01005178.1:0-11190 GCA_008931105.1 Oenanthe javanica
AGGGAATCTATGTATACAAATATTTTGTTCATATACACTCCACATAAATACACAGATCTGTGTGTCCTCTACTACATCTGAGAAATCCAGCTAACAGCCGCCATAACTGAAACCTATATCTTTACTTTTTCTAGAGGTAGTTTGTATTTACTCGTCGCTGCTGCCTCGATCTTTCTGAGCCTTGACCTAAGGCTACCTAGCTACTACTATTTCTAGGTTTTTTTTAAAATTTTAGTCTAGTCTCAACTTTAATCCTACTGCTTTACGGGAATACCCTTGTTTTGGATACTGATGATTTGATTGACAGCTTCCTAGATTTTCATGATTTCTTTTCATCAGGTCTTGTCTTCAACTGGGGAAACATTTTCAAATTATACCTGGGTTTTGAAGTTAATTTTGTTTTTACTTTCTATCTCTTTAATATAATTAATTATTTCAGATTCCCTCTGGATCTCAACTCTTTACAACTATCCCTCTGGGTTTAAATTTAGTATATCTGCGTACTAACTAATTCAGTCACTTCATTGCTCTTTTGCTTTTCTTTATTCAATATGGCGGCTTTTAAATTTTCTTCAAAAGCTAAGTTTGTAATGAGTAATGTAATATTGCATTAAGCCTAATTAACGCTATCTTCTGATGTTCAGTTTGGGGTTTAATCACTTTTCTGATTTAATAATGTATTCTTATCTAGACAACTTAATTGTTTTATTTAATAGCAGGCTCCAAACAGCGGGTATTCTCCAGAATACAGGATTGATTTCAGCTCTTCTTCCTTAGGCAGAAGCAATAACAAGATAGCAACTCGACAACAGCCATTAAACCCCCCTGAACAACGGGTTGTGAATCGACGTATGTGATGATGCCGGTTACAGTTTTTGTATAACTAGTACTGAATAAACACAAGTAACCTATTATCATCCTATATATGTACACAAAATATTACCCTAGTTTTGAAAGCATAAACTCTCAAAATGTAACTACGTACATGAATATTAGATACTTATAATCTCATGTGCCTATGGCCTTATACTGTCCCTTAGAAGCAATCTGAAATTAGCATACTTGCATATAAAGTTTTTTTTTCTTTTTTCTTCTTTCATGTGTTAATTTGTGGTAGTTAATTAATTTTAATTATGTGTTCTCTCTCTTTTTACAGCTCCCGAGAAGAGGCAGCGAGTTCCTTCTGCGTATAACCAGTTCATAAAGTAATGAAACAAACAAATGCCAAATGCCGTGTTATTTTTACCCTTCTTGAATTTTCTGGTATCTAATTGGTATTTAAAAACTACTAATATGTAGAGAGGAGATTCAGAGGATCAAGGCCAACAATCCAGATATCAGCCACAGGGAAGCATTCAGCACTGCTGCAAAGAACGTAAGTTCGACATAGTTTTTATATATATACATGTATTGTCATCTCTCTCTCATCTTTGCACATGAGGTACAACTATTATGGGGATAATTATGAATTCTGTTTGATATAGTGGGCACATTTTCCTCACATTCATTTTGGGCTGATGCTGGAGAGCAATAACACCCAATCTAAACTTGATGAGGTATAATGTCTATAAAGCTTTGTTACTCTACTTTCAATGTTCTTCTTTATCAGATACAGAAACATCTTTATATATAATATATGTATATATGTACATATATATATATTTATTTATTTAATTATCCTAGGAAGGTAGGTAGTGTATAAAAACATTTCATCTTTGTTTTGTGCGGTTTCAAGGGTACATTACTATTATCTTGATCAATATAGACAAAATACTGAGGATTTTCTTTCATTTTAGTCTCTATAAGTTAAGGTTTTTGCCACAATGTCATTTTTTTAATTAATCACATCAGAGTCTGACCAATCTCTTAGCTGATCTAGACTTCTGAACTTTATAAAAGTTATTGAAAAAGTAGTACTACTGCCTAGCTAGCTGCAAACTTAAATACACAATAGGTTTTTTTTTGTGTTTTTTCTTGGCATTGCCTCGTTAATGATATAAAGTACTCCTAACTGTCACATAATCTCTTTTAAAAAAATAACGCATATTAAGAAATGTTAATTCTATAATAATTTTTCGTGCGTATCATATTTATTATGACTATTTTATATTAAATAAAATAAGTTTTATATTAGAAATGACAAAAAAAGAAGGTAAATTTAATTTTTTTTTAACATTAAAAATTGAAATGGACAACTATTATGAGATAAATTTTTTCTCAAAAGAGACTATTATTATGAGAAATAGGGAGTACTGTTTTTAACGGATATACAATAATTGAATGCTAAGATGGTTGGTTAATTAGTACGCATTCCATTTATATATAGGTTTCATCCTTTCCCAAACATAACTTGTTTCATCGGTTTAGTTGTACCTTTGAAATTGGATATTGATAACAGTTGACATTTATTTAATTATGTGTGCAGAATGCTGCAAAGTTTTGCATGCCGAGGTCTGCACTTCTGAACAAGTGATACTCCTGAATATGTTGATTATGTACAAGTATAACTTTAATTTCCATGCTTATTGATGATTTCATAAATTCTGAACTCAAGACAACCTTGAGCTGTGTGTAGTGTCTGCCTCTTTGTTTGTTCCAGGACTCTTTGTTTGTTCCATGACATAAACTTAATTACATGTTTTCCTTCTTAATTCTTCCTTGTAATATTTGTCTCAAGTTCTTGAGAAACTACAATATGCATTCCTATTTATATTTGCTATCTACATATTAGCTGAGATGATCTCAACGTTCTTGTCTAGCTATAGTATCAATTTTTGACCTCCAAATTAACTGCCTGAAGTAGATATAATTTATTAATGTCTTTCTTCTATTGGTCCAGTCAACTAAAAAATAAAAACTAATTTACAAATTTACAATGCTAGTATTTAAAAAAAAAGTTGTACATGCACTACATTACAAATTCACATTGCTAGAAATAATAAACTTTAAATGTTGCATGTTATCATTAAAAATATCCAAATAATTTATGTAGTTTGCTCACATTTTAATTACAATTGGACAGCCTGACTCATATTTGCTATAACTTACAATATCAATCAATTAAAGATATTACAAAAATATGTATGCATTAAATTAATATTAAACAATACCCACATGTAGAGACTAGAGTGTGGAAAATGTAGAATGTACCATGAAGGTTTTTAAACATTCCCACTTTTACAATACAATAATACAATAATAAGATTAAGATATAGGAACAAAACATAAAAAAGACTAGAGAGCAATTATTAAAAAGTAATAAAATTTAACTGTCATATTTATTTTGATGGATTATAATTTCTTGAATTAAATTCAATCATTTTTTAAAATATTAGATTGTAATATCACCTTATAATCCAATGGAAATGAATTAGAAAATTGACCAAAATAAAAATGTCTTAAATTTGGAATAACTAAGATAATAATCTGAAAATTATAATTTTTTGAACAAACATGCCCCCATGTTATAATAATTAACAAAAATTATAAAGAAGATTATACAGGAAAAAAGTAACAGAAGAAACTTCTCAACTTTCAATACAAAACTCTCAACTGCTATATCTCACGACTCCACAAAAATAATTAACCAATAGAATTCCAATCTAACTATTGAAGGTAGGCAGCAACTAGTCCATAAGATCATGTCTTCGAAGAGGCTTAAAGGCCTCAACGTCAAGTGTTCGCGCAGCAGCTAATTATCACGCGTCCTCTGCAACCGGTCTTTCACCCTCAACCAGTATGCATCGAAATTACCGATTAACTCTGTACCAAAAACATCATCTGATATTTTATTAGTAATATCTATACATTGCAAAATTTAGGGCTGTTTGCATCATAAAATTTAAACCTGGTCAACAAAATGAGATTTTAATGCTTTTTTGTATTAGAATTCCATTCCTATTCCCGTTAATGGGTTCAAATCCCATGATCCAAACGGTTCCTAATTTCTTGTGGCTACATTATATACATACACGCGATTATATTTGACACTTTCAAGACCTATATATCATCTCACATCTGGTGCATGGCTACGTTACAATTAAACGAAACCGATAGCTGGCCTCCTATAACTTCAATTTAAAGTTTCATAATGTAACGTACTTGTGAGCTGTGTGACTTGCATGTGTAATTCTTGTATAAAGTGAGACTTCTAAATCCTGATGGCCTGATGGGGGGAGTTCTTCACATACAACAGCCTTTAAAAATGAAAATAATCTAATAATAGATGTTAATTGAGTGAGAGATACATAAACAATAATGTTAATTATATATAGCATGCCTTTGTTGGTTGGTATATGCATTGCTTTATAAAAATCTATTACGTCGTTTTCTGAATAAATTTTATAGGCTTACATTTCAAACAGTTGCTTTCGACCATTTCCATTTTAAGAAGCAATTTTTACTTTTTAGGCAATTGAAATTCGATATACCGTACAGTTGCATAATAAACGTGTGTAGATACTACTAGATACGTAGAACGCCTGATTATAAATTGAGTTGTTAAGGAGGCCACGGACGATGTAACAAAACAATAAAAATATATTTGTCAACTTCATGAAATGTCTTTTCAACTGTACCATCCAGCTATCTACATGTTGTTATATGTTTACCCTAGTTTTAGCAACTTATTGAATCGTCAATTGTGACTCAGTGTCTGATCAGTTAATTTTATAGACAAAAATGTGTCAACTAGAAATTATTTATTTATCAGTCTACGTACCTGCCTTGCGAGTACGCTATGCAACTCAACAAACGTTTGGCTCTCATTTTATATAATAAATTCTGGTTTTGCGAAACTAAATATGTATATATTATTAAAACAAATATTTTTTCAGAGGATATGTTCATAAAAAGGATGAGAAATTTCGCGAAAAATATGGATTCCAGTTTGTTGATTATCAACCTCCTGCCGAAAAAGAGAGGGCGTTGAAGCATTCCGTTTGGCGGCCACCTTTGTCTACTAAGAATTCTCATCATAAACATAAATAACAGAAGAATACGTGAAAGAAATCATAAATTTCTCCATTCATGATCATTCTTATAGTGATCCCTAGTAACCGACCTCCTGGTTTTCCCTAAATGTAGGGAGTAGCTATTTTTGTTTTGTAAAGGGATGGTCCATAATATATATGTTGAAGCCTAGCTAGCTAGCTAGCTCTTTTCATTTTTATTTTGAGGTAAAATTAATGACATCTCTGCTGCAAGAAAGTTGATTTTTCTTTCACAGATGAGTAAATCTCTGAATGCGCATAGAACACACATCACAAACCATTACCTATCAACTGATTAAAAAAACTCCAGGACCACTAAGAAATATATACTAATACTGCTCCTTTGATCATATCCTCCATTATATATCTACAATTAAGTTCTCTCCACTAAAAGCACTAAAGCATTTCAAGTATACTCCTATGCTTCTGTTTATTGGACTTGTAAAAAGGTGCAAGTGGTCCAATATATATATGATTACACTATCTCTTGATTCTTGACTTTCATGGATGATTGGAGTGAGCATTAAAAGTAGCCTCAAGGGTGCAACATTCTGGGTTGATAGAAAGAATGAGTACTTCCTCGCTTTTTAGAACTTGAATTAAAAGTTGAGAGAGATAGGATAATCGATATCAAATAAATCATTTTTACATTTCTTTTATAAAAATATGGCACGGGGAAGAATGCAATTTACTGGTTTTTATGTTCAATTGCATAAATTCTAAGACTCAACAACAACCGTCTGAGATCTTGTTATCGAGAGAAGATGAGAGGATGTATATCCACTTCAGTCTTCCTACATATTTTAGCTAATTGCTTGGTTTTTACTTTGTTATATTAATACTTACATGTAAGAAAGTGACGAGAGAGCAAAGCAGAACCTCATTCTTCTGCCACATTCATCATCACTCGTCCATACACAATCTAAAGCCAGTGAGCTAGAAAAGCAAGCAAACTCATTATATTCTCTCACCTACGCTGAGAAGCTAAGTTGTTATTCTTGCTTCTTGACTAAGATAATGTAGCCAAAAAGATTCCAGGATTACCTTTCAAATAATACACTACTAGGAGCGTGTGTACAATATTCTTGCTTGGAGCACAATTAAAGGAAAGGTACATATCCAGTATACCTCTCTCGGCTGGCTCTGGGAGGGGGTAAGTTGTGCGTAGTTTTACCTCTACTCAAGAGAGTAAAAAGGTTATTTCTGTAAAAAGACCCCATGCATATCACATAAGGATTCCTTGTCGGAGCACAATTCTATACTGGAAACCCTCTTGATAAAAGTGGAACACACAGTTCTTGACAACATGATATCCGGCACAAAATGTTTAAAAAAAAATCAATATTCTCAAAAGAAAATGCTAAGATACTAACTGGCTATCTCCTTAATGACATGATTATTCCCACATACTTCTGTCGATGGATATTATTACCACTAAACACTACTATTACACCACCTGTTAAGTCTCATTCTAGTAACAAATTAAATCCTTCTGAAATAATCTGAAAGAAATCCTGGTATTTTCCTCAAATCAAAATTCAACTTGATATCTGATGCCTCGTTGAGAGGAAAAATTATAGAGAGGGCAATAATTCTGGGAACCAAAAGTATATATAAGGAGGTAATGCAGAATCTTCTGTTTGCCGCAGCATGCCACCAGATGAAAAAGATGGAATGTTTGATGGAGTTGGGGCCTCTGATAGTATGCCCGATATTGGTGTTGAAACCGGGAATGTAAACCCCTGGCCATCGTGCTTATTAACAGAAAGAGACTTCAAGCTTGTTTTTGTTCCTGATCAGAAGTGAGGTGGCTGCTTTAGCAACTCAAGTCCTGCTACGTGGATTGTCTTCGTCATGACATCCTGCCATTGACTTGCTTGTAAAAAGGCCAAGATTTTGTGTCTCGATCTCAGCTTTTAGTATCCATGAAAACATTAGGCCATACAGAATACAGATACTGTAAATGAAAGTACCTCAAAACCATGGACGTGTACAATAATCTTGGCCAACTAACGACATCTGTCAATGTAGTTCACCCATTTGCAAACATTTCATGCATCAAACATTCAAAAAGAAAGCAACCAAGTCTGTACTCGGGATTTAACAAATTTCAACCTACCTAGAACATTTATTTTAAGCCAAATAACTCACACAAGTTTCAACAAGGATTAAACAGTCTAGTGTTAATATCATATCCCAAGAACCTCTGCATTTATCTTAAATTCACCTTTTTTCCTTTGCTTCTGTTATGCACTTATGCTAATAATGCTATAGGTAATATGCAGCAACATTTAATTTAAGCCAGATAATCCTACAAACATTATTATCACATCCCAAGAACCACTAAATGTATATCAGAGTCATTTATTTTATTCTTTTTCTTCTGTTATGCGATAGATAGTATACAACATTCAAAATCATTCCAGAGTTTATCAAGAAAAGAAAAGAAAAGAAAAAAAGCAGCATATTATTTGCTTCAATAAACTACTTTCATAGATGGATACTGTACCTCATATGTACACCTGATCTGAAAATCAGAAACTTTTTTGACGCCAAATAAAAGCTCTATGCAGGTACGACTCATAACATCAAAATCACCATTAACTTTTGCCAACTGAAATGGAATTCTACTAAGAGCATAAATCCATCATCAGTACCTTCAACAGAATATTTAAGGTCATTTGTGTTCTTCCGCAAGTCAACACTTCCTCTTGAGTGCTGGATTGAACTAGTAGCTTCAGTTTGCATCACATCAGTGTTTTTAGAATGAACATTCTTCCATGACATCAGTGTTTTTAGAATGAACATTCTTCCATGCAGTTGTATATTCAGTTCAGTTGCTAGCACATTAGGTGTCGGTTTGTTTACAAGGTGTTCTGATATTCCTATAGGCTCTAGCCATTGGACTTGAAGTTTGTAGACCCTCTTTGGAGCTGTATGCAACAGATTCTACAGGCTGACTATTTGCAGTTCCATTGGTTTCAATTAATTCTATATTATTTTCTTTTGGAAAAATACTTTTAAAGCATTGGATTATTTCACCTTAGAAAGACCCTTCAGTGTAGACAGAGTGACGGATAGTCTGCTTGGAGGAGTTTCTGAAGCAAACTTACCTTACTCCATATCCGACAAATAGCTCCCTCCGTTCAATATCCACCATCAACACCAGTCCTTGATTTAACCTATGTTTTTAAGGGGACAATTAATGTATCCAATTCATATTGAAAGTTCCAAGGGCAACAATAATGGGATATAGATATAAACTGTTAAGATGCTACCATGATGAATATAACAAGATACTTGTTGCCAAACTTCACTTCAGCTAATACAACAATCAAGGGCCATTAGGTTCATGGTATCTCAACCTAGTAAAAGAGAATTGGAACCCCGGCCCGTTCCCATGTGCTAGTATCATTCGTTAATGGATTTAATTGGTTGGAATGAGAATTCTCTATAAACCAGAAATCTTATTCCACATATACTTCATGGGATTCCAAATCATTCTCATCCCGGCCCCATTCTCATTCCCATCAACAATAAGTGACCAAAAACAACTCATCTACAATACACATTCTAAATGTCAGGAAATAAATATCAGATAATATGTCTTACTCCAATGACATATCAACAATGCTCACCCCAGTAATATAAGAAATAGCACATGAAACTTTGATAAGACTTAGAATTCAATTTAACAGTTATACACACTCAACAAATCTCAGAAAATTTATCAACTCAATTTCTCTAGGATGAATAAAAAAGACTTAAACTAGTTTGAGATATAGAAAATAGCGTGTGTGTGAGATAGCGAAAGAGGGAGAGACTCGAAAACAAAACAACTCAAACTACAGACGATGACTATTGCCAAAAGATGAAGTCAAACTCGAGCAACAGATGCAAGTTAAAGGGAATATTGATGCATAATACAGATTTCTAATACCTTAATCCCACTCTTTCTCCTATTTTCGTTGAGTTAGTTAAGTGACTTGGATTAGTTCGACCCAAATATCCAAATTACAATCATGCACCTTCACTTGTTCAAAAGTAAAAAAGTACGAAGGCACACATTAATTATAAATTATGTTACATATTTAATCCAAAAAGAAAAAAGAATCGGCAACATTATCTCGACCCAAAATAGAAAAGAGAATCATGTACAAGGATGACCTTAGTGTACTATCTAAGATTATAATAATTTTATATATAAATACATAATGGTAGATTTGTAAATTTAAAATAAATTTTTAGTATTTACAAAAATATTATTAAATTTGTATGTGAGGAGTTTATAAACTCAGGGGAATTATCTCAGGTCATCCTCTCGCCCATTTTTCTCCATAGAGAAATACTATCAGTTACATATATGTTATAGACTTATATAGCCTAATTGTTACTTTAGGATGAATTAATGAATTATCAAACACTTATCAAGACTTAAATCTCNCAATTTTATATATAAATACATAATGGTAGATTTGTAAATTCAAAATAAATTTTTAGTATTTACAAAAATATTATTAAATTTGTATGTGAGGAGTTTATAAACTAAGGGGAGTTATCTCAGGTCATCCTCTCGCCCATTTTTCTCCATAGAGAAATACTATCAGTTACATATATGTTATAGACTTATGTAGCCTAATTGTTACTTTAGGATGAATTAATGAATTATCAAACACTTATCAAGACTTAAATCTCAACTCTCAAGTATCTTAAACAGCTAGCGAACCAAAAGTTTTACCTAATGAAAGGGAAACAGTATTGGATGCGCCGATTTATTCAGTTCATTAATATGCTACAATTGAATACGAGTATTTCATTTAAATTTGCTACCGAAAACGATGTAAATCTGTACATTATTAATTTCTTACTTCCTCGGTCCCTCGTCATCTTTTTATACATATTTTAAAGCGTACTATTAAATATATAATTCTAAAAGTTATCTTTAAATAAAAATTTAAATATTTATTTAATTAGATACTGAAAATTTTAAAATATAACTTAAAATAAGTGTAAAAAATCAAATAAACAAATACTAATTTAGAAAAAAATGAATATATTCGAATACACATACAGCATACATGCAATTGTTCTGATTTAAAAAAAAAACTTTTTATATGCATAATAAATACTAATTTGCATTCCATACGCCACACAGATTTTTCATAATATTTTATTATCTTTATTTTAATATTTTATTTATATGATTTAAAATTATTTAAAATTTCATAGTAATAATTTTAATTTCTAATATCGTGGTAAAAATATTTTTATATAATTTTTATATATTTATATTAAAGTAAATAAGATTATTTATCTGGATACCTGTTTTAGTTAAAAGACTATTTAATTATAAAACTAATATTTAAAAAATATTTATCGATAACCGACTATCAAATTTTTAACGTTTCAATTTTAATAATATAAAATATATATGAATTAGAAAATACAAAATATCACAGGTATAATTTGTTATACATGAACACTTGCGGCATAACTTGTTACCAGTTTATTTTATATTTTATATAGATAATTTAGTTGATATTTGAGAATTATTTGTAATTTTATAAATAAATTTTTATATAACTAAGAATATGTAAGAGGAAAAATTTAAGAAAGTGGAATCGAGTAAATGATGCTTAAAAGAAAAATAATGCTATATTCCACCGAACTTTGCTAACTCTTAAAATCTGTTAATCAAAATGAAAGCTAGGTTAGGTTCTAGTGTATAGTTAAACTTAGGAATTTGTCATAGAATTGGTATTAATTGTTAATGCATGGGCGGGAGACCGCGCCACAATTGGGCTATCTATCTAACTGGAAGTCTGAGAGAGATAAATTTTGTTTATCTTACTTTATTTTTTATAAATAAATATTTCAAAATTTATTTATAAATTTATTTTTTTAAATAAAAGGGAATCAAACACCACATATATAATTCATAACAAAAAATATACGGACATATGGTTAAATGCGGACAATAGCCTTATTTAAAAGTTTTTATAAGTTCAAAAATGTATATATCTTTTAAATTATAATCTATATCACACCATATTATTATAACCGAAAGATTAAAAGTTTTGGTCCAAGGTGAACCATATTAACCATTTAATTTTAATAAAATTTAATATATATATATATATATATATATATATATATATATATATATATATATATATATATATATATATATAACTCTAAC
>QRFB01005178.1:11246-21573 GCA_008931105.1 Oenanthe javanica
AACTCTAACAGGTAGTCCTCCTTTTATATAATTCATCACGACCATAGTCCTCTTTTTATACAATTTATGATTATATTATATTATATTAAAATTATATTATATATTTTCTATTTTAAGAATCTTACTTATCCTATAATTTTTATTTAATATATCATTAATGTTTATTAAATATTAATATATAAATATCATTATAAAATAACATACAACTCTAACCCCGATAGTATATTATATTAACATAAATTCTCAACGTTATAAAATTTTATAGTAAATATCAATAAAATATAATACAAAAAATAAATTTACCTAAATATTAATCATTCACTTCACACATTTATAAGCTTGTTTAATTAAAACAAAGTGAAATAAATTGAAGTGCCTAAGAAGAATCAAACTAACGGAGGAGGGGAGGACAAACCCTAGGAAATTTGTTATTGATGTCGTGTCTAGTGTCGAATTGATCGAAGCCGGTTTGTTGGGTAGATATTGTAACATATATATAATGATGATAAATTTTAATATATTATAACATATTATATATTATAATAAATTGTAACATATTATATATAACATATATATATAATAAATTTTAATTACATGCTCGAATGGACCACAAATTACACTTTGAATTTGTGGATACACATTGGTGTCTAAAACATTTCATGTGTATAAAATATAAGGCCTACAATTTTCCCCCATGCCCATATATATGTATACAGGTGTAAGTGTAAAATTAATATAAGTTAACATATTGTATTGTTATATACATTTTTAAAAAGTTAATTTTCAATTTAAACTGGGACAATATTTGATTCTTTTCTATCTTTTCACTTCAATAAGATAAATTTTAAATTATCAATTTTTTTAAAATTCATTTTTAGCACTTAAATATGTATTATATATTATTTACACAACTTGCTGCAAACATGTAGTAAAATATACTGAAAATTGAAATTCAAGATGACGTGGAGTACGTTTTTATCCACATTTCTCGGCATAATTAACATTTGATGAACCATTAAATTAATCATATAATACATCTGAGTTATATTTAATTATCTTAAAATCAGGTTTAAACATCATAATCCAATTTGTTTTTTTAGTCAAGTTCTTAGGTGGCTGTATAATGAAGTTAAGCTAGTTTTGTTTATGTCCTTGTTTCTTGGAAAATATTTGGCTTGAAATTATTTTTCAGAAATTTAATTTTTTGCAAATCATTTTTGGAGAAAATATTTTTTGTCATTATATTATAATGAAAAATTGTGAGAAAATGCTTAATATATAAAATATTTTTCTTTTTAGAAAGGGCAAGTTATTTTTCAGAAATTCATAACTTTTCTCAAATGATTTTCTTCTCTTTGAAAAGATTTTATTTTTCTGAAACCAAATTAACAAGTACAGGACAATGTAAATAAAAAATTTATGTCCTATTTTAATAGCATAATATATATAAGTTACGAGACCAAAATTTGTAAACAATAATAATCTCTTAATAATAAAAATAAATATATTTTTTAATTTTTATATATAATAGCTTAATATAAGTAATATTTTAATATATCTCAACACCAAAGTTGAGAAACTATATACATATATAATATTCTAACATGAGCAATATTCAAATATATCTCAACATCGTTTTAAAAATNCTTCTTAAAGTTGAGAAACTATATACATATATAATATTCTAACATGAGCAATATTCAAATATATCTCAACATCGTTTTAAAAATTGGAGTCTCAAAATTTTGAATACCAACTTTCACGACCTCTTGTGGTTTTTTTAATCAACCCTGAAATTCTTATAAGTCTTCTCATATCTACGCATTATTGTTAATGTCTCCTCTTTTTATATAATACCTCCGATTGTTAACGTTTCGTAGGAAGAATCGGTATGTATTTTAAGGCATAACTTATTTTTAATTTTTTTTTCTGAATAAAAATTTAACATTAAACTTTTATTCAGAAAAAAAAAATTAAAAAAAAAATTATGGAACTATATTTTATATGCACCTACGAGAATTTCTTTCCGAAACGTAAACAAATGGGGACTGAGGGAGTATCCCATAAAAACTCTTGTCGGATTTTTTCTTCTACGTATCCACAACCTCTCATATCCACGAGATGATATTTTCTTTTCTCGCCCTCACACAGAATTTTTTATAAAATTATTTTTATTATTAAACTTTTGGTATAGTTTTATTTTCTCTCCCAAAATTTATTTTATCCCTCACTTATTCTTTGTTTCATCTATCCTAGCCAGTCAAATAATTTAATCCGGCTTTGATGCCATAATAAAACTTTTAATATCATATTTAATTTATCATTCATTATCATGTAATATATATAAATTACAAAACCAAGGTCAATAAAAATAATATCTCTGAACAATCAAAATATATTATATCCATATATAATATCCTAATATGAGAAATATTCTAATATATCTCAACACAATATTTTTCGAAATTATGATTTTCTTGTGTTTATTTAATTTCTGAATAATATTTTCCTAAAACAAAATATTTAGTCCCTACTCTTTTAGTCGTCCTTTTTTACACATATTTTAACGAGCATAAAAAACATAATTCCACAAATTATTTTTCAATTTTTTTATTTTTAAATAAAAATTTAATATTTAAATTTAATATAACCCTCTCAGCACGACGGCATCTTTACCGCCCTGTAAATACGGTTTTGTGTATTTGCTTTATTCAAGTTAGATCGATCAATGGATTCAATACCAGGTCTGCGAGCTCTTAAACATGTTAAAACTTAAAACCAGGCGAGAAGCTCAGAAGTTAGGATGGCTAGGCAAAGATATTGATGAAGATGGACAGCCATTGAGCCCAATTGCACAGTTATTTCACGAGACTGGGTGCAATGTGTATATCGTAGCCATCATGGGATTCACAGCCAAACTGCAGCCCCATATTATCAAACCCATTTTGATGCATATTCTTGTCAAACACCCTCGCTTTTCTAGCTTGCAAGTACGTATCTTGACATTTACATTTATGGAGAGAATAAAGTTACCTCAGTAAAATTACCTAAGATACAAGTGCTCCGGGTATTTTTGTCATTGTATATAATTATCTCGTGTATTTGTATGATAATTTCTTTATGTATTGTATTATACTTAAAAAATATCTGAGTACGTNCTAAAATTACCTAAGATACAAGTGCTCCGGGTATTTTTGTCATTGTATATAATTATCTGTAATTATAATAACACTCGTGTATTTGTATGATAATTTCTTTATGTATTGTATTATACTTAAAAAATATCTGAGTACGTGCATGACTTAATTTGTTTGGGTGCAGGTTAAAGACAAAGATAGTTGTGAGCTGAAATGGATTCCAACAGACGTTGATCTAGAAAAACATGTTATAGTTCCGGATGTGGACCCTAACATGGACGGTGCTGACCAATTTGTGGAAGACTATGTATCAAACCTAAGTAAAACAGACATGGTAAACTCGAAACCTCTGTGGGAGGTTCACCTTCTCAACATCAAAACCTCAGACGCCGAAGCTGTGGCTATCTACCCCATCCATCACTCGATTGGGGATGGCCTGTCTATGATGGCTTTAATACTTGCTCATTCTCGTCAAGTCTCCAATCCCTCTGCCTTGGCTACACTTCCAGGCGCTGCCATGAACAAAGAATCTAATTATTTTAAACTTAAAGGCTTTTTATCGGTTCTGTACGTATTATGGAACACGCTCATAGCTGTCTTTATGTTTGTTCTCACCACATTGTTTCTCAAAGACACTAACACTCCACTTAAAGGTCCTCTCGGAGTTGGGCGGCCCAGGCGTTTTGTTCGCAGGACCATAAGTTTAACAGATTTTAAATTGGTGAAGAATGCCCTGGATTGTGTAAGATACATTAAATGTCAATTGATCAGATATCTATATTTCAGCCCCTGATCTTTAATAATTCTGGTTTCTGTCACCGTGTATATATCTAAAAGACTAAAACCAACCAATTGTACTCTGACTAGCTATATGAAGCATCGAAGCAGCTAGCTTGGCGTGCGCGCATAACTAATTATAAGTACTTGCTTTTGGTGGGGTGTTTGCGGACAATAAACGACCTAATGCTCGGAGTAACACAGGCTGGTTTGTCTTGGTATCTGAATAGGCGATACGGTAACAAATATGCATAATTATATGCAACTTTAGCTTCCCTTGTATGAAAAGAAGAGAGCGTCAGTATATAGTTAAACCCTCATACATTCTGAAACGCTTTTTTCTGCATAGTTGAGCTCCAGAACAATATTGGAATAACTCGAGCAGAAAAAGAAGAAGACTTATCTTCCAAAGAATATAAGACTTAGAGCAGCATTTTTCTTCAACTTGCGAGCATCTACCAAGATCAACGTAAAATAATAACCTAGCTCCTCTGTTGTTTAACTTCTGGACACACACACATGTACACAATGTTTGTGTTTGCCGTCGAGGAGGACACTAAAACTGCAAGATTTGGGAACAAAGTTGGCTATGTCATCCTCCCTTTCAACATTGGGATTCGAGATGACCCTTTAGACTATGTCCGGCAGGCTAAGGCCGTCATTGATCGCAAGAAGGCTTCCTTGGAACCTTTGCTCACAAATCTTTTTCCCAAGTTTATCATCATGTTCTTTGGCATCAAGGTCCGCACATATATTTAATTATGTTATCCAAATTTGACATTAAAATTTTAGTCAGTTTTACATATCCTATCTACACCATATTTTTTCTTAATGAACACTTTTTTCATTAGCTCCAGTATGAAAATAGTGATCAAATAGATGATATAATTATATTTGCTATTGTCTTATACTATATACTTGTGTGAATAATGAACAGGCTGCAGGTGTATTTAGCAACAAGATATTCTGTAACACAACTTTGTGGTTTAGCAATATGCCTGGTCCTCAAGAGGAAATTTCATTTGGTCATCAAGTCACCTTCTCTGCCTGTAGCTGTTACGGTCAACCAAATGTAAGTTATACTGAAACATTTCTATTAACAATGCATCAAAGGGATAATTAGGCCTTGATTAATAGCCTAACGTTTAACTGCATCTACATACTGCAGGCACTGATGATACATGTTATTAGTTATTCAGACAAAATAAGCTTTTGTATTATCGACTGACGAAGACACTATACCTGATCCCCACAGCCTATGCGATGATCTAGAAGAATCCCTTAAACTCATCAAGGCTGCTGCTGTGTCGTCTTAAAATAAAGTCTTCGCTATTAAAGTTCAGTGGCTATATACACGCCCCATTTGGCTGGACTTATAAGCTGGAAATAAGTACTTATTTACACAAAAAGTTAGTATGTACGTACTTTTTCTGAAAATAAGTAACTTATTTTCAATTTTGAAAATCATATTTGGTTTTAAAATTCTAAAATAAATATTTATCTTTTTTTTTTTTGAAAATACGTAAAAAAAAATAAAATAAGTTACTTATTTTAAATTTAAGTCCGGCCAAACGGGTCATACTCTGTCTATGTATGTGTGTTTTAAGTATGTCAAGCCAGTAATGTTTCTAATAAAGTAATTTGTGAACTGAGAGTCTGAGACAGTGAGACTGGTTGCTTCCGTTAAATCTATGTTTGCATCAAAGATCCATCAATCATTACGCCCGTTAATATTGGTTTTNGGCCCCATTTGGCTGGACTTATAAGCTGGAAATAAGTGCTTATTTCCAGAAAAAGTTAGTATGTATGTACTTTTTCTGAAAATAAGTAACTTATTTTCAATTTTGAAAATCATATTTGGTTTTAAAATTCTAAAATAAATATTTATCTAAATTTTTTTTTGAAAATACGTAAAATAAAATAAAATAAGTTACTTATTTTAAATTTAAGTCCGGCCAAACGAGCCATACTCTGTCTGTGTATGTGTGTTTTAAGTATGTCAAGCCAGTAATGTTTCTAATAAAGTAATTTGTGAACTGAGAGTCTGAGACAGTGAGACTGGTTCCTTCCGTTAAATCTATGTTTGCATCAAAGATCCATCAATCATTACGCCCGTTAATATTGGTTTTCTTTAGCAATTTAAGTTATGGATCACTTCCAAAGAGGGTTGTCTAAATAATGTGCAAGTTCCACAAAAATCTGTTTCAGCAATTATTATCTCTTCCATCAAATGCTTGTTAATTAGATCATTTGAATCAAAATGTGGTCGTTGATTTCCCTACTTTAGGTTGCTACCATTTATCATACCTTATAAAGATATTATATACTAATTATTATGCTCTAAGTAGGTGCGACTTAAACTCTTACATTCTTTTATTCAAACATGAATATTTTATTATCTAAATGTCCGGAGACATTTTTGCATGTCAAACTCTTACATTGTACTATTTTATTTTCTAAATGTCCGGGGATATCTTTACATGTCATTCAGTTAGATAATAAACTTTCTTAGAGGAAAGAACTCCGTTTTTGCCGGAATTGTATTTCGGTATAACTCATCCGGAAAATCGGATCAAATATTCAATTTTTTGGATTTTTAAAATTGGATACCAGATCAGAAATTATGATATTGATTTCCGAATATTTATGCTCACACTGGCATAAGGGACCATGACCCAACTTTAAAATATATAAATTGAAAAAATAAGGATTCGACCTGAATTTCTGTTTCTCCACTTTATAAAGTGTTGCATTTATCAGTTAGATATTTATTGACAAGGCTGAATGTAAAATTCAGCTAAAATCTATATGAGTGAAAAAAGAATACACACAATTAACTCACACAATATCCATTCAAATTCGATTCATTTCCCTGCCTTGCATACAATTATATCACCTTACATTCAATTATATCACCTAAATGGAAAGTTGAATAATGGAATTCACATTGAATTCTATAACAAAAAATAATTTGAAAATGACTGCAGCGCCCTCAATCCTTATATAATCAGTAACCATTAAGTTGAGCTAATGAAGGTGCCTTCGTTACTGACCATTAAGTTGAGCTGAAGACTTGGGCGATAGCTCTAAACTTGTTTAATGAATTAAAAGGGCCAGAGGCAGAAGATGTAGTAGTTGCGGATGCTGTAGAAGTTTTTGGAGTTGAAGAAGGCAAATCATTATTAGTTATGACAGTTTGTGGTGCCTCATCATCAGTGTAAGACGAAGTAGGAAGTATAATGTCATCCAAGGAGAAAGATGGCTATTTTTAAGGAATATTAATAACAACACCCCATATAAATTTTACTAGTGGCCTCATTCAAAGAGAAGGTATCTGTGTTGTGTGAGTTATTTGTATACTGCAGGATAAGTATGTAGCAGAGCAATCTGAAATATATTAAAACAGCCCCTCTGATCATGAATGCCATTGAGCTATATGGTTACTCTGCTCTATGAGCTCTATTTGAGATACTTCCAATATTCATTTAGTTATGCATCAGATAGAACACTTTATTTGTGAAACAATGAAGCTTAGGTTTGTGAAGATGGATTTGACTTCAAGGATAGAATCCCAACAGCCTTGCATTACAAGGTTAGCTTCTTTTAGCCTGGTCTGTCATATAGTATTATTNCATGTTTACCTGCATACAAAGGGAGAGTTAGGAGATGAAGTATAAGCACCACAGTAACCACATTCCTGGAACTGAGGCAGTCTCTTGTTTTGGCCATGTATGCAAGTTATGATGTATATGACTATGCAATAATATGTTTATGACACTATCATGTATATCAATGAGAGTCCTCTAGTAATTTGTACTTGGAGAGATGAGAAAGACCATCCAAATTGCAGTAGTGCCCTGAAAAAGATAAGTTTTGCAACCTTTATTAAGGGGTCCCTCTGGTGAAGAACTTTGAACTAGGGCGGTGTTTGGCTAGACTTATTGTGCTTATTTTCAGAAAAAGTTAGTATGTATGTACTTTTTTTGAAAATAAGTAACTTATTTTCAATTTTGAAAATCATATTTGGTTTTAAAATTCTAAAATAAATAATTATCTTTTTTTTTTGAAAATATGTAAAAAAAATTAAAAAAAATTACTTATTTTAAATTTAAGCTATCCCAAACGGAGCCTATATTACTGGTATCTCCAAAGTCAAGAAACAGTGGATTAGACCAAAAAAATTCAGATTGATTTGACAGAAATTACAACGTGAGGGAACAAGTTTTCAAATAATTGAACTATTGAAGGTGTCAACTACTTTTTTACCTTGTGTGGTCGTCTATAACTGTTTGTTTATCAAATAGAATAGTAACAATTCTCACTTTTTACTTTCTTCACCTCCTATAAATTTACTGTATTGCTCATCATTATTGCCCTGGTAGAATGAAGAGCCTGTTTTTCGAGTATGCCTCACTTGAGACTACAAGAAAGAGCCGTACTTGTTTTTTCATCAGGCAATCTTCAACTTTACTCCACCACAGAAAAGATTATGGGGCCGTTTGGCCAAACTTAAATTATGGAAATAAGGGTTTATTTTCAGAAATTCAGAAAAAGTAGGGATGTATTTACTTTCCAGAAATAAGTCCTTATTTCCAGAAAAAAGTAAGTTCATATTTGGTTTTAAAATTCTAAAACAAATATTTATCTTAAAAAAAAATATGAAAATATGTATAAAAAAAAAATAAACTACTTATTTTAAGTTTATGGAACCCCAAACACCCACTATATATACGTCTTTTAGCAGTAAGACCTTTTCATAATGTGATCACTTGACAGCACCTAATTTCTACTCTAAACATCAAGGCTTATGAATGCGTGCCATCAGATAATGTCGTTATTTAAATGTATGCGAAATTTGAAAAGAGCGATCGAGGACTCAAATCACAAGCCCGTAATCTTTTAAAAATAAAATGGCTAAAATATTTTGTCACTAGAATATCAACAAATTTTAACCGTCGTTTTTTTTTTCAATTTCGATTTGAGCTTAGTAGACGCATGAGTGTTAGTGTGTGATTTCTGCAATTAATTTCTTTGTAAAATCATTCACTTATAAATTGAACATCAATACTTGTATAGTTGTCATATAGAAGGATTTAATAGTGTATGGTCTTCGCCGAGATTTTAGCCATTTGTTCCTGCAACTAATATTTTTCCTCAATTTGTATTATTATTTTGTTTAGCTAATTAACTTGCATTATCATTTGAAATACATTGTTTATACAAGGTCAAATTTTATAAACTATTGCCTTCAATCTTCATGTATATAAACTGTTAATCATACTATAAATTAAACATTGGCGGATATCGTATATAATGATTTAGGGAGAGTAAACGTACGTACATAGATTGTTTTAGTGCAATTAAACTCTTCCTCTGTACAAAATTTTAAAGACACTAATCTTCCCTTCTCTTCTCATCCTGTATGTGATGTGTCCAGTGGTCAAATTGAAGAGTTACAGCAGTATACGATATAATATACACACATAAACCAACATTTCATCGAATAATAGAGGAAAGCACGACACAATCGATTCACTACTTAAAAAGTAGTTTTATTTTCATTTTTGGTTTTTTGATTTTTTTTGATTTTTTTGATTTTCCATAAATAACCATTACAACAGCAATGAGAGGCCAGTGAAAATAGGACAAGACATCCTATCAAAAACTGGGGCTTGAAACAAAAAAACAACCAAAAAAGGTTGTGATGGCAACAAGAAGACTAGCTGCCATCTCCAAAACCCCTGAGACTGAGCAACCCATGCTGTAGAAATGGCCAGAGCCAACAACAAAAAATACAAGAACAGGAACCCTACTTGACCAATTATGCGAGAACCCAGATCTGATCCCAGTCAAGCGTTGGACTAGTAAAAAAGAACATTAGGCTAGTACTGCATATACTTGAGGGCCACCAGTGGAGACCTCTAACCAGGACAGGGTGAAGATATTCGCAGAAAAACCATGGCCATGAAATGGGTCAGTCTCCTATGAAGGGGACCAAAGAAGTTGAGTTAGACATTCCTTTTGGCAAGGAAGCCTGCAAAAAATGATGAGAGAAAAACAATCTGCCATAGTCTCCTGTTAAACAACCGAGCCACTGAAATAAAAGGAATCACGCTGATGATATGCCGCATGTGTTACTGCTATCCCATTATTTATATTCGTACCAAGTCAAGTGCCTGTGCTATCCGCTCCCTTCTTACTCAACACCATTATCTGCATATTTAAATGGGCATAGATGTGTTGACTCCATAGAGAATATCACATCTCCACAAATTTTCCAAAAGCAGCTCAATTGCGCTGCTGCTGATAAAATTGCAGTGTTGGATATTTAACCCTACAAGGGTCTTGCCTAGTTGTCCAAGGGAAAGCATACTCTTGTTTGAAACATTAGAACAACCAGACAAAGAAAGAAT
>QRFB01005179.1:3977-18948 GCA_008931105.1 Oenanthe javanica
CGGATAAATAATTTAGAGTTCGGTTAGTGGGCTCGTGTTCTTGAGGTGAATAGTGTTTACGAAGCTGCTTACTAATTTTCTGTGTTTAGGATTAATCATTTCGTTTCTAGAAAATCAGTAGGAAAATAAACAATACAAGATTCGGGGAATATATCATTTGATAAATATAAACCCTGAGGTTGCTACACCCGGTCAACAAATCCGGTCCGAAGAACAAGTTCTTCGCTGCTTAACAAAAACATATAACTCTCAATTTCCTATACAAGTATTTCTAGATCAGTACAAAGGAAACTAAGACCGTAGAGAGTGATATATAGTGGCCCTGAACATTTTCCGTTAAGGAACCGACCACTGATACATCTCCGGTGAGGAGGTATAGATTTTTCTGGTGTTCTCTCCCTCTCCGGCTTCGTCTTCTCTCTCTGGATATTTTTGTTGTGTTGTTGAAGACTCCCAAATGAATGGCTCTGCTTCAATATATGTGTAGACTTTTTCAACCAAGATACGTGGCTCATTCAGGACCAAGTAAACTAGTTGCTGCTTCACTTCTGTTTTTCCTTAAGTATCGGAACAATTTACTGAGTAATTGTTTAACCATCGATGAGTCTGTAGAATAAGTATCGGAGGATTAAAACAATTCCTGAAATAAAATCAATTACTTCAAACATTAGTAACCATCGGCAAGTGGGTTGGTGGGTTCTTTGCTTTTGTTTCCTTTTCCGATAGTTAATAACTATCGGCATATAAGACAAAATAAGCCCTTTTCATTTCACCAATTCTTTTCCATTTCACCCGATGGTTGTTAACCATCTGTGAATAAGACAAAATAGCTTGTTAACCATCGGTGAATGAGACGAAATAGCTTGACCAAGTTGACTTCTGGATACAGCTTCTGTAGTCTTCTTTACTTAGCCAATTTCGAACCTGATAAGCCCTTAATATATTTTCTTCCACTGCAACCAAGTCTAATAAATATTTCCTTGATTATTCGAACTTGATTTATTCTGAGCTTCATCATATACCACTTCACTTGTTACCCATTTCAGTAAATAGTCAATTCTTCTCATTCATAGATGCAATTCTCAATCTCTTTTGTGCTGACGTTTGGTGCAACTGGTCTGGTTCACAAACGACTAACACGATCTTGATCTTCACATCTTCTTTACAATACAATTGACTTTGTTCCTTGTTGATTAGAAGTGCTTCGATTGTAAGTACATTGGAATCCTCTGGCACTTATGCTGAACCATAAACATATCTGAAACCCTGAACATCTTCGAACTTTATCCTTCACTGAAGTCTGAACATATGAATGAACTTCCTCCAGCAATCTATAATAGACTCCAAGATTCCATCTAATATTTTGATTCTTTGTATTTGCCGTATATTCTATCTTATCGATTCCTGTACTTGAGCTCTGCAATTCATTGCTTGACTAATTTGCAGATTTGGATCACTAGAATCTTTCTGGTACTTTGACAACTGCTTCACTGCTTCCACATCCTTGAATACTTCAACCTTTATTCTTCACTGAGGCATGAACATATTAATGAACTTCTTCCAGTGAGCTAATGCTTCAAGTCTGTAGATTTCTTCTTTATCCTTTGTCTTTACCAAGTCTTCATGTCTTCCTGATTCCGGTGATAACTTCATATTATTTACACGTCCTGTTCTTGTGTTGAGTTATAACCCTATGTTACATATAGGTCTATACATACAGCCTTTCAGATCAAGATACTGATGAGCGTGTAGAAATAACAACATACAAAGGTATGATTGACTCACTTCTTTATTTGACTGCTAGTAGACCAGATATCATGGTTGTAACATGTCTATGTGCTAGATTTCAGGTAAATCCCAGGGAACCGCATTTGATTTTTGTTAAGAGAATTTTTAGATATCTCAAAGGCACCATCAATATTGGTTTATGGTATCCTAGAGAGTCTGACTTTAAACTTATAGGCTATTCAGATGCTGATTTTGCAGGATGTAAAATAGATAGGAAAATCACAAGTGGAAGTTGTCAATTTCTAGGTGGAAGAATTATCTCATGATTTAGCAAGAAGCAGAAATCAATCTCAACATCAACGGCAAAGGTTGAATATATAGCTGCAGGAAGCTGTTGTGCTCAAATCTTATGGATGAGAAATCAGTTGTTAGATTATGGTTTGAACTTTTCAAAAATTTCTATTTATTGTGATAATCAAAGTGCTATTGCAATGACAGGAAATCCAGTTCAACATTCTCTGAAAAAACAGATCTGCATTATATACCACTTCATAAGGGAACATGTCATGGAAGGAACAATTGAAATGAATTTTGTTCCAACAGATCAACAGTTAGCAGACATATTCACAAAACCTCTGTGTGAAACAACTTTTACAAGATTGGTTCTGAATTGGGAATGGTGACAAGTGATTCAACTCCAAACAGTAAGTAGTAGAGTCAATCAGTATTTACAGAAAACTCTGTCAGAGACTGTGGTAAACTCTGATAGAGAATGAAGTAAACTCTGATACCTGGAGTAACTAATCTCTGATGATATCAAGATGTCAGTGTTTATGGTAAACTCTGTCAGAGTATGTGGTAAACTCTGTCATAGGATACAACAAACTCTGATTACTTTAAACTTTGATCTTAATCTACATGTCAAACTCTGATATATTAGTGATTATTTTATTTATGATATCATATTTTATTATGTGACATCATATTTGTCAATCTTTGATTGGAGTAATCATTATGGCGTGTGTCTGTCACGAAAAATGTTTCATATTTAGACACAGATACATACACATATGTTGTATTTTGAGACTTGCACTACTCATTACTCCACCATTCAACTCATGCCATATGTCCCACTACAGGGTATATGCTATTGAAAGGGAATAGGTTAATTCATTCATATTCTTATTTTGAATTAACAACTACATCTTATTCTCACTATCTCTCTCTCGTTGTTTCAAAAATCTAATATCTTCTAACTGCAAATCTTTGTGTATCAATGGCATCCAATGGTCTATCTTTCAAGAATTATAATTTTTCTGCTACTAATTAAACCTCTCTCTTGAATAAAACAGAAGCACCGAAAGAATTTCATGTCATTTAGGACTTTCTTGAACAAAGCAGTATTGGGTATGCACTTCATGAACCCAAGGCTATCTCTGCTCAAACTCTGACCAAGATTTGGTCGACTGCTAAGTTTAATGATGCTGGTGATGATGAGGAGCCCATTATCACATTCCACTATAATGGCACCTACTCAATCACACCTGAGGTTGTTCGTTAAGCCCTTCCCCTTCCTGAAGTGGCCGTTTATGATGACATAGTTGATGATGAGCAAATAAGAAAATTATTTAAAGAAATAGGCTATGGAGGAAACCTATCCAAGCTGGGGAGTCTCACACGGCCCCATCTGCAAAGAGAATGGAGTTTCTTCTTCGATTGAGTCACTAGGGCTTTCACTACAAAGTGCATAAATTTTGATGTCATTACTCAACTATCACAACAAATTGGGTATTATCTGACCCATAACTTGAATTTTAATTTTCCTTGTTTGTTGATTAGGCAAATAGCTAGTAAACTTGGTGATGATGTACATACTATATACTATGCTAGATTTTTACAGCCAAGTTTTAGTTATCTCCCTAATGTAAGTTTTGATGATGATAAGAGTTTACCTAGTTTTAACATGAATAAGAGAATTTTTGCTGATTTAACAAGGAAGGATGTCAAGAAGGACAATGAAGGTAAGTTGCCCAACTTGTTTTATCCTACATGGGTCAGGCTTCTCTTAAATCAGAGAATGTTTACTGTGTATGGGAAGGAATTTCTATCAGTGACTATGAATCAGATTTTAGCCCCCTCTGGTTCTAACCCAAGTCAATAACTAAATGCTGATACACAACCCATGTCAACCTCTGTTGTCTCCCAAAAGACTTTAGTTGTAACACAAACCTCACAATCCCAGGGTTTAAGACTAAAAAGAAAAGGAAAATCAGTTCCAGAGTCTTCTCCTAGAAAAAGGAGATTAATTGATGAACCTACAAACTCTGATGACAGTAATGAAGGGTTGGTATTTCCCTTGAAGAAAACAGTTAAGACAACCTCTAACAATCCTCCAGCACCTTTTATGAAGCCATTTCAAGTCAATCCCATCACAGAGCCTACAAAGAAAAAGAGAAGATTAGTCAAGGTATCAAACTCTGATATATTAAACTCTGATCAGTTAAACTCTAATCAAGCTCATGCCTTAAACTCTAAGCCAATAAACTCTTATGCTGCCATAAACTCTGATGTTGTGATAAAGTCTGAAGTAGATGGTAATGAAAAAGGCAATAGAGAAGAAATTGATTAATTGATTGGTACTAAAGTTATTAATTCTCCTCACGTTGCTCCAGTATTAATCTCTGATTCTCCTGTACACTCTCCAAAACAAATAATCAAGGAGATTTCTTATGAAAGAGTAAGGAAGTTAGCTGAAGAAGTGAAAAGAGAAATGACTGCTCAGAAATATAAACAATCACCAGACTCAGGAACCTCAAAGCTTTTTATAAGAAGAAAGAAGAAGAAGATTTCATTTGGCCAAGACACACAAGAACCTGCTTCTCAAAGTGAAACAGTAGTCTTTGCAAGGCCAGTCCCACAAGAACCTGTTTATCAAAGTTCAACAGAAGCCACAGTTCCAGCATATGAAGCCAGCATGGATCAGGGTACAATCTACAAGAACCTTCAGCTCAAAGGGTTGAAGAAGTTGTTAAGGCCCTAGCCACACAAGATTCATCCAATCAAAGTTTGGATGCAGGCACTTAATCTCTGAAAGAAGATTCTGTTATTGCTGATGCTGAAGGCCACATACTGGCAGAGTCAAGTCCACAAGAACCTTCACCTCAAAGTGGTGAAGCAGCTGATGATATGACTAGGTCCTACAAGAACCAATCACCAACTTTGTGATTACAGACCAATATATGGAGGTGCAGCCAAACTCTGATTCTACTGTTGCAACTACTGAGAAGACAAACTCTGATGCTAATCCATTGGCAATCTTTGATGCAATTTTGGTGCAACCTCTTTCTGTATAGCCATTGGACACTCCATCAGACTCTACAAATGCTCAAGGTATAAACTCTGACTTTTCTTCAGAATTTCCATACTCTGATAGCATTAGTTCAGAATTTATTTTTCCATCTTTTACTGCTGGAACGACCATGGATAGTCCTGTAAAGGGTACCTCTATTCATGTGACCCCAGATCTCCTTTCCCAGCCACCTCTTATTTCTGTATGTCATTGTGATTTGAGCCTTTCTTTTGAGACTGAGGTAAAATGTGTGAAAAATAGAATTGAAAATGAGAGGCAGACACTGGATCTGGCAAAATGAGAGGTAGATATGAGAAAGAAGTTAATTACTTCTAGTGAGCAAACTCTGACTCTCAAAAGTCATGGGATGTGTGATGTGAGAAATCATGAGATTACTTTAAAAGAAAAGAGTGATTTAGGATGTCCTGTTCTTTTTACAGGTACTCAAATTATAACTATTTCTCAATCTCTAAACTCTGAGGTCCCAAACTCTAGTGTAGTTACTAATGATGATGATGTAAACTCTAAGGATTCTAGTCCTATCTTTGAGGATTAAAAATTTATTGATCTCTCTATTCCTTATACTCAGAGATACAGCTCAAAGAGATGGCCAATTGATGCTTATGATAGGCTAAGGATGGAATATCCTGATTACTGTGTTGTTAAAAAGTTACAAGGTGATATTGACTCTTCTCTTACACAAGAGGTTATAAGGAGGAAAAACAACATGGGTGAACCATCAAATGAAGATTTCTAAGCTCTAAAAGACAATCCATCTGGGATATGTCTTGGAAATTTTCACATGAAGATATTTATTGGCCCCATGTTCATGATTTCATATAGAAAGTAGACTCTGAGTTAAACTCTGATGAGATGAAGAATGTTCTCAAAGCAATTACTGTCTTAATAAAGGGTCTTCACAGTGAAGTTTTAGATCTCAAAGACACTGTTAGCAAGACGAGTGCTTCAGTTCAAACTTCAATTCATGTTTCTCATCATGGTTTGGAATCTAAGAATAAGGTTGTTTATGTGACACCCCCAGACCCGGGGTCCGAGATCTAGGTTGTCACGGTCCAATTTCCAATATACAAACACTTGTATTCCAATGAATATAAATAACAATATAATACACACAAGGTAAATGATATGCTGATGACCCCAATACTTTATCAAACACACACAAGCCATAGTCTCAGAAAACGGAGTTATCATAATTTACATAAATAAGTCTTAGCTGTTACATCATCTTATTATTACAAACTTGAGTTGTACTACTGTCTATAGCCCACTTAGGAACTACAACAGCAGTCAGAAGTTAATTAGCTTATATATGTTGCATATACTTACATAGGTCATACTTATAAATAAACCTAATCAGTAAAAGCTGAAAGCCTATCCTGCTAAGCTTTCCTACCTCAGGGACAGTAACGTGGATCCTCTCATACGGGGTCCTTGCTCTTGTTGCCCGCTTGCGTAGGGTTCGGTACACACGGCTGGACATGATCCGCTACTGTAATGTGGGAAAGAAAAAAAACACAAGCAAGAATGAGCAACAAATGCTCAGCAAGTAAATAAATAATAGTATATCAGGTAGTGAATCAACAATAGGATACAATAAAACGATATCAAAACAGCTGATATATAAATGAAGACAGTAACCAAAGTAATACAACAAAATCAAAGTTGATTATACTTCCTGTTAACATCGTTAGTAACTCAGCACCTAGGCTTTTGTTACAGTATATCGTCAAATTCCAATTGGAAGAAGGGACTACGGACAAGAGCACTCACCCACGCACCACCGTACGCGATGATCAGTCGCATTGTACAGTAGTCTATATAACTCTTCTCTACTAGTATAAGGATGATCTAAAACAGGTCATCACCCTAGGCAACACATTGGCCTTTTTGCTGGACCGGCGTGACTCGGCCTCCTGCGCTATGATGGACTGTGCCGAACACAGCCTCTTACACTTGCTCAAGCCCCCTTTAATCCCGAGAAAATCAATCGACCTGGAAGGGAAAGTCTATCCCAACATTCCAGAATAACAACAATCTTCTTTTAAGATTTCAACATCGGATGCTGGATTCACTTCTCAAGTTATGTGGAAGTAATCTCGTAACATGTGGGTTGACTCTTAGTCAACGAATCAACAAGACAAAGTACTCGAATTAAAAAGACTCAAGAACACAACCCAGGGAGTCGCTATTATATATTATAATAACTTTAATAAAGAGTATTTAATTGGATCTAGATATGAGTTTCAAAAGACACATGTATACACGGGAAGAATGTCAGGATTATTGATTCGTTCCCTAATGTGGGGTGGTTAACCCGAAAATAACTACAGAATACTTTCTTGGTAATTAAATAACCAACATTTAATGAAAAATAATATTTAAAGCATTTTCCGGAAGCTCCATTATATTATTAAAACTTCGTAAAATATTTGATTAAAGATTAGGGTTCTATACTAACCCTCAACCCTCAATATATTGGGATATTAATATAATCAGAGTCAACTAATTTATAAATATTGTTTTGCTTAAAACAATTGAACAACAACTGTCTTTTAAAGATCCCAGTATTTAAATTATATTAAATTAATATTTAATATTTTTAAAAATAATTAAAGAATATAATTATAATTAAATAATTTTATTTTCATTGATCCACAATATTTAAATAATATTTAATTAATATTAAATAATATTTAAATAATCCAAAGTGGAATTGAAAACCTTTTGTTCATAAAGAAACATGGGATCTCAGACCTTTTGAATAATATTTAATTAATAATTAAATATTACTTAATAAATCAAAAGAATGGTTGAAACATAAATAAGCCGATGACCTTCATTAATCATCTTATAATACTCGATTAGATTTTGGATCGATATATTCTGGTGGTATCTACCACCGTTGAATTATACTCGACTTTCCCCGGTTAACCATCGAGTACCCTGAATGGTAACTCGACGCACAGAACAGATATTCAATCTGGTTACATGCATACTCTAACTTTTCGAGAAGTTCAGAGTAGCAGAAGAATCAAGTTGTAAACAGTAGAACTCAAGTTTAGAGTAGAACGAGGATATTCACTCTTAACAACTTTATAGCAAAACTTGATATACAAAGTCAATAGTGACAAAGCGTCGGATACTTGCCTGAGTATTTGAGTGGATGTGTGCTTCTTCCGTGTCCGGCTCGAGCTGCTACGAACGGAAATAGAATCGTCGTTAGCTATAAGAACCATTCACGATTAACACTTATTGTATTAACTTTTACAACTACATTGACTCTTCCAATCGACATGTTTTATTTAGGTTCATTAGCTCATAACATTCTCATGTCGTTATGTGACATTTTTCATTAAGAGCTCGTTCGCTAATCTCGTCTCGAACGTCACTTATGACAAGGAATAGTTAAGACCAAAGCACTAGCATTCCCCTGAATTTTTCACTTGCACCTACCTGGTTCAAACAATTTTAACAAATCAGGTTTTACTCTTTTTAATACAATTCTTCTTCCCAGATACTTTCAGATATCCCTAGTATTTTAAATAAAAGTTTCAAGATTTATGGAGTCCTCTAAATAGGGTGATCACAGCTTAAAAGTTCAGTGAAAACAGAATTGCTGTGTTTCTGCACTACCCCTACCATTATGGGCATATCTTTTATCTCGTAACTCCGATTGACATAATTTTTGCGCGTAAACAATCTAGAGACTACCCTCTTTCTAACCAAGTCCATAACTGATCAAGAATGTCAATATAGCCCCGTTGGGTCCCTTGATCAGTTGGGAGGCAGAAACAGGGCAGACATGACCTGTTTGTATGCTCATCATTTACCACTTCTTTACGTGCTCAATTCAACTCTCACAATTCTTAAACATTTTATACCAATGCTTGGGCATGTACTCAAGACATCCCAAGCCAATTTATATTTATTATAACCTCTAAATATTACCAATAAATCATCAAAACGCAGTCACTAGCTTTACTCATTCAAACCACAATTTATACTACTCCATAACAATCAATTCATTTCATAATCAACCCATACAATTTCCATCACCCAAATCCTAACCAATCAAGATACTTGTTTAACAACTAAGGTCACAAATTTACCATGATTTACTCTAAGATCATAACCCAAACATGGCATAACACATACTACAACTACCACACAAGTGTTTCAAGTATTCTATGATCTAACATGCTCTTAAACAACTACCCATAGCATAAAGAACACTAAACAATCATCTACCAAGGCTAAGCAATCATAAAACATGAGTTTAAGATTATATTTTTATGAAAAGTTACTATTCATGTTCTTGGGTTTTCATGAAAATCAAGAGATTTCATGGATAACTAGGCTTAAGATTCATATGGAAGCTAGGTAAGGATCATACCTTTGATTTAAGCTACTAAATACAATGATCTAGCAAGTGTGAGTGGAGTTCTTGAATTTTTCTTCCTTCTTCCCTAGCTTGGCCGAATGTTTCTTCAAATGGGGAAGTGCTTGCTTGATTTTTTTTTTCTTTTGTTATGAAAATATCTAGCTTGGCCTTTGTCTTTTTAATCCACCAAGGGTCAAGTCAACAAAGACTACTTGACTTTGGTCAAGGTTACTACTAGCTTCTCATTTACACCAACTAATGCAAGTATTAACACTTGCCTTGTATAATTATTATGGTCATTTACTAATTTAAGGAAGTAATTTAGGATATGCTTTCGTAACGATCTGCTATGACGAGTTTAATAACTATTACTCGTTCCGGGAATTCTAATAAATTGAATACCCACCAAAACTTCACTCCTAATCATTATTCATCATATAAATATTATTATTTAAACTCGACCCTATTTATTCGAAATGGTTCGAATGCGATTCTTCGGATAAAATATACTAAGGAAGTACTACGTATNGGGTTCGAATGCGATTCTCTGGATAAAATATACTAAGGAAGTACTACGTATAATACGTAAACTAACTAAAAAATACAAACTATGAAATATTTTTGAGTTATGAATCCCCAAGTTCTGGTGAGATTTACATACACTCATTTATATCACACTTTAATAATACGACTTCGAAACTCTACTTTTCGATACGTAAGTCAGGTGACGCAACCATTTTTACCTCTAACGCGTATTTACTATTTATTAACAAAAGTTTTAAAAGTACCTGGAATTTAGGAATATTACANGTGATGCAACCATTTTTACCTCTAACGCGTATTTACTATTTATTAACAAAAGTTTTAAAAGTACCTGAAATTTAAGAATATTACAGTTTCCATTAAACAAGATGCTTTGGAGTCCAAGGTTGACAAGTTTGCTACTATTTTCACATCCATGCAGACCATGTTGTATACAATTATAGACCTCCTGACAATTTCTTATGATGTTAGAAATGGGGAGAAAATATTTAAATACAAATGCCAGGTGGATTCTGTGTTAAACTCTGATAAACCTGAAGGTGATGTTAATGGTATTGGTGTTGACAAAAGTCAATGAAGTTATAAGGGTGGACAGAGTTTACAAAATCAAGCTCTGATTCCTTCAGGATCGGGCAAAGGTAAACAAACTTTGATGGAACTTGATGAAGAATTGGCTAGAAGGCTTGCAGAAGAAGAAAATCCTGAGAATATTGAAGAAAGAAACAAGCAAAATGCAGAACTGGCAAAGAAAATTTTTGAAGAAGAAAATCCAGGAATGGATCCAGCTGCTGTTGAAGAAGAATTGAAGAAAACTGGTACTGACAATGCTCAAGTCCAGTCAAAGAAGAAAATATATGTGAAGAAGACTCTAGCTCAAAAGAAAGTGCATGTTCAAGCAAAGCCTAAAAACCTGTTGAAATTCAAACAAAATCAACTCCAACGGCTCAACCTAAAGCTCTTGTAAATTCAAAAAATCCACTCACTATGCTTGGAACTACATTTTTTCCAGGGGGAACAAGCTTTAAAGATGAGGAAGAAGAACAACAATCTCTATGTAGAAAGAAGAATCCTGATCTTCTGTGGACAAAAACATAAACTTTGACTCTCAATGCCAGACTTGGTAAAAAGAAGGGAGGTATTGGTGATTCAAAGGACACAGTCTATAGGGGAGAGGAAAATGTTTTTAGAGATCCTTACTCTTTAAAGAACCAACCTGAAGAAGAGCTAACTCAAGATCATTTGGACAAACTAATTGTTGTTCACATAGTGAAAGATATTTTTGATGGTGCTAAACCAAAAGAAAAGCTATTGTATTTTCTGGAAGATGGAAGGGTTATGAAACTATCTGAAGAAGATTTATCTCATAAGTCATCAAAAGAACTGGAATATGTTCTTTATTTGCAAAAAGGAGAAGATGGAACTACTGCAAAGTGGGTGAGATTTCTGGAAGGTGCAATAACAGGGGCAAGAAAATCTCAAAAGCTGATAAAGTTAGACTCTAAGGAGTATAAACCAAGGTATATGCTAGAGGATGATTCTAAGAAGGAGATGAGCAAGGGAGATGAAAAGACAAAAATGGTATTGGAAACTCCAACAATGATGTTTAATCCTTATGGATAAAAGATCTGTTGTATTCCTCTAGATGACAGAACATAAAGGACATCAATTTATAACTTGAGAGCTGCAATTTTTCAAATTGATGATTCTAGTGATCATATGAAGGAATTGAAGGAGAAGCTGGTAGAATTATTGAAGATAGCAGAAAAGAAGTTGCTTGATAAGTTTCTGTCTAAAGATTTTTCCTACAAGAGAATATAAGTCAAGGTAGAAAAACTCAAACACTGAAACATTTGTCTATAAAGTTTTTGACATCATCAGTTAATTTTCGTTTTACTGAATAAAGCATAAATTGGGGGAGATTGTTCGAAATAAACAACTAATGTTGTCAGAGATTACTTCAAACAAAGTTTATTGAAGCCAATCACAGTTTAAGCTGACATCATCAGAGTTTAGAAGCTGTCGATAGAGTTTACTCAAACAGGGCGGGCCCTCTCCTGATGTAAACACGGTGCGCCTTTACTGGCAATAACACACAGGATTATGACAAACATCAATTCATCAACAACATTTTAGAAATTATGCAAACAAAGTGGTCTGGTATGCTAAAAGAACGTACCTATATAAACCAACAATATATTAGCCGTATGCAATCATGGATTATGTCAATTTGATTTGATGGATTGATGGACTTGGTTGAAGATGGATATCTAAAAGGAGAAGAAAAAATTATTTTAGATCCAAAAGTGGTATGCTTAATTAAACTTTTAAATTACTATAGGGTCGGCGATAGAGTTTAAGGAAAAAAGATTCGGCGATAGAGTTTAAGGAAAAAAGGTCTAGAGGTAATGTCGAGAATATTGGACAATGAAATGTGTCAAAAAACTGTTCACCTGGTAATAGGCAAAGAAGAAAAGGGGGGAAAGTGGTCTATGAACTTTTGCTTGAAGATTTTATTTTCAAAAGATTATCATTATGACATTGTAGCATTGCTTTCGATGATTTATTTTTCAACAACTCTTAGGCTTAAATATAAAGGACATAAATCATCTATTGTATTTTGTTTCTTTTATATACATGCACTTGTGTAACACAAAAATTATAATTGATGCAATCTTTGAGCACAACAGTGTCAAAGGCTGTGTTCACTTCACTTGAATGAAATGAGGGGAAAATGAAATGAAATTTATACTCTTGTTTAGATGAGATTACAAAAAATGTTTATAATTTTCATTCTTTCTTTCATTCCATTCCAAATTATTTATAGCAAAATTTTAACCCACATATTTTAGAATGAGTGTTTCATTCTATTTCTTCACTATTTTCCCTAACACCCACATCATAGAAAATTTAGACTCCCTCATGTTCATTTAAAATTTCACTCATACATTCTTCTTTCTTCATACAATTTTTCTATAATTTTTCATTTCATTTCTTCCCCATTCCATTCTTAGCAAGTGAACACAACCTTAGTCTTTTCAGTATGTTAATCACCAGCTGCTCTCTGTCAAGTAAATCTGTTACTTTGTTAGAACATCTCCAACTGTGTTGGCTAAAATAATATAAAATGTTAGGAATCTACATATAATTTGATGATAACCTTAAACTTAGAATCATAGAAATTCTAATTGATGTAACTGATCAATTGATATGAAGATTATAAATTTCAATTGATCGGGAAACCATTTATCAGTTGAAATGATTATATGAATCAATTGATAAATTGGATTGTAGTATATGCGTACTTAGTCTATTTCAATCGATAAGATGTAAGTCAATTGATATTATTCTCATTAATTTATGTTAGAGTCGATTGATATAGGTCATCAACTGATATGTAACTTAGACTATCAAAATTGTAATTATTTGAAGATAGGAAATTATACGAGTGAAAGATGATCAGTTGATATTGAAGCATCGATGGATAGAAGATCAATTGAAGAAATCAAATCATGCATTGAAGACCGTCAACTGATGTGAAGACCCATCGAATGATATATCGATTGATAAAATCTATCAATCTATGAGTCATCTTTTATCAATCAATAGATACAAAGATCAATCAAAGAACAATACCAGTTGATGGATAAAAGGAAGGATCAATTGATATGCTTAACAACAAATTATCAATTGAGTGAGTCAACATAAGTTGACAAGTTGACAGACAAAAGCACACATATGGAAGACAGTCTATGTTGAGTGTGAAGACTCAAGTTGAAGCTGTCTTTCCAAGTCTGAAGACTTTTCCCAGAATAAAAAAGCAAGAGGAAAGATAAATTAGAAACAATCCTAGTTTAGATTAATGATTTTAATACTCTTTCTATGAATTGTAAACATACTTGTGGTATATAAACAAGTGTGATAGTATTTTTTAGAAAAACAACAAGTTAGACAATATCTCTTGAATCAATTGTTCAGCCTTAGAGAACTTTGTAAGAACAATTGATTTATTTTCTAACCTTGTAAAACGAAGCTAGGTTTTATTAACCTATAAACATTGAGCAAAAATATACACCATGGAAAGCTCAATCCATCAGTAGTTTTAAATATCTTTGTTCATTGTATTTTCAGTTTCATTTCTTGTTTATATACATTTTCTAAAAACACTCAAACATCAAGAACAAATATTAAAATAGACAAAAAGTTTTATATATTTGTATTTCAACCCCCCATTCTACAAAAATTGACATTGTTATGGGGAATAACATAAAATAATGATTGTCTAAAATTTATCAAATCTGTTAGTTAATGTGCTTCAATGGGGTTGGCTATAATGATTAAATTTATATGTACAACTTTGTTACAGCTCTTGAGAGGTTTGACAAATTTAGCCAATGTAAGGAGGTTGATTATAATTTTACCTAAGGGTTTTGAATGCTTGGGGCTTCAAAATTTATACTATTATTTATAATATCTGCCACGTATGATTTTTTTAGGTAAGGGTTTCTCACATCGGAGATGGTCTTAGTGTTCGCCAGGCATGCAAACTTTTTAAAAAAGATTTAGTTGGAAGTCCATCCAGAAATTATACATACAATTATGGGCCTAAGGGTAGTATAAGACTAGTTATTACAAAATATGTTAAACATTTGCAAGAAAAGCCCAAAGAAGATGTTATACAAAGTGAGCTGCTGCTTGTGATTTGTGAAGCAACTAGATTTTTCTCATAGATGTTGTTATGTTAATATACTCCTGAAGATATTTACACTCTTTAATATATTACTAGATTACTAGATTTTAACCCGTATATTTTTCTGTAATTAATTTAATTATCTATTTTAAAATTACTAATCTCTTTATAATTTTAAGAAATTTTATTTAATATACTTTTATGTTATCCGCATTGTTTGCCCAGATGAATAAATTATTACAGAAAGGGAGTTGAATGTAAT
>QRFB01005179.1:19233-35645 GCA_008931105.1 Oenanthe javanica
CATCTCCAACTGTGTTGGCTAAAATAATATAAAATGTTAGGAATCTACATATAATTTGATGATAACCTTAAACTTAGAATCATAGAAATTCTAATTGATGTAACTGATCAATTGATATGAAGATTATAAATTTCAATTGATCGGGAAACCATTTATCAGTTGAAATGATTATATGAATCAATTGATAAATTGGATTGTAGTATATGCGTACTTAGTCTATTTCAATCGATAAGATGTAAGTCAATTGATATTATTCTCATTAATTTATGTTAGAGTCGATTGATATAGGTCATCAACTGATATGTAACTTAGACTATCAAAATTGTAATTATTTGAAGATAGGAAATTATACGAGTGAAAGATGATCAGTTGATATTGAAGCATCGATGGATAGAAGATCAATTGAAGAAATCAAATCATGCATTGAAGACCGTCAACTGATGTGAAGACCCATCGAATGATATATCGATTGATAAAATCTATCAATCTATGAGTCATCTTTTATCAATCAATAGATACAAAGATCAATCAAAGAACAATACCAGTTGATGGATAAAAGGAAGGATCAATTGATATGCTTAACAACAAATTATCAATTGAGTGAGTCAACATAAGTTGACAAGTTGACAGACAAAAGCACACATATGGAAGACAGTCTATGTTGAGTGTGAAGACTCAAGTTGAAGCTGTCTTTCCAAGTCTGAAGACTTTTCCCAGAATAAAAAAGCAAGAGGAAAGATAAATTAGAAACAATCCTAGTTTAGATTAATGATTTTAATACTCTTTCTATGAATTGTAAACATACTTGTGGTATATAAACAAGTGTGATAGTATTTTTTAGAAAAACAACAAGTTAGACAATATCTCTTGAATCAATTGTTCAGCCTTAGAGAACTTTGTAAGAACAATTGATTTATTTTCTAACCTTGTAAAACGAAGCTAGGTTTTATTAACCTATAAACATTGAGCAAAAATATACACCATGGAAAGCTCAATCCATCAGTAGTTTTAAATATCTTTGTTCATTGTATTTTCAGTTTCATTTCTTGTTTATATACATTTTCTAAAAACACTCAAACATCAAGAACAAATATTAAAATAGACAAAAAGTTTTATATATTTGTATTTCAACCCCCCATTCTACAAAAATTGACATTGTTATGGGGAATAACATAAAATAATGATTGTCTAAAATTTATCAAATCTGTTAGTTAATGTGCTTCAATGGGGTTGGCTATAATGATTAAATTTATATGTACAACTTTGTTACAGCTCTTGAGAGGTTTGACAAATTTAGCCAATGTAAGGAGGTTGATTATAATTTTACCTAAGGGTTTTGAATGCTTGGGGCTTCAAAATTTATACTATTATTTATAATATCTGCCACGTATGATTTTTTTAGGTAAGGGTTTCTCACATCGGAGATGGTCTTAGTGTTCGCCAGGCATGCAAACTTTTTAAAAAAGATTTAGTTGGAAGTCCATCCAGAAATTATACATACAATTATGGGCCTAAGGGTAGTATAAGACTAGTTATTACAAAATATGTTAAACATTTGCAAGAAAAGCCCAAAGAAGATGTTATACAAAGTGAGCTGCTGCTTGTGATTTGTGAAGCAACTAGGTTTTTCTCATAGATGTTGTTATGTTAATATACTCCTGAAGATATTTACACTCTTTAATATATTACTAGATTACTAGATTTTAACCCGTATATTTTTCTGTAATTAATTTAATTATCTATTTTAAAATTACTAATCTCTTTATAATTTTAAGAAATTTTATTTAATATACTTTTATGTTATCCGCATTGTTTGCCCAGATGAATAAACTATTACAGAAAGGGAGTTGAATGTAATTGTACTGGTAAATCGATTAAGAACACAAGTATGTAAAAGATGAATATTGTTCTGTATTTAAAATAATGAATAGGTTACAAAACTCTCTCAAGAAGTTCTTTGTTCTCAAGAGCTGTTAGGTTATGAATATTATGATTTGCAAAGATTACTTTGACGTTAACCTATGTTTGTGTTTATATAGACACAGTTACAATTCAATTACAAATCAGATTAGAAATAGAACAGCTTTACATGCATAAGGAAATAGACTTGCATTCAGATTCCTTCTTACTATCCTATTCAGACTTTGATTCGAATTGCCTCCTGACAAACTCTGATAATAAACTCTGTCGGTTGTTATTCTCTGATAGAGCATTCTTTGTTAGAGTAAAATCTGATTGAGTATTCTCTAATAGAGTAAACTCTGTCCGACGGTTCCTTAAACTCTGATGATGTCAGCAATGTAAACTCTGACTTATATTCTCTGAAAGCCATCAGTGTTTGCTTCCTAACAATCTCCCCCAATTTATGCTTTAAGAAATAAAACATAAATTTCACTTATGATGTCAGAATTCCAAGACAAATGCATCAGAGTTTGTTTATCCCTTTTAACTCAGATTCTTTTGTAAGAAAAATCATTTTTCAGAAATTGATTCAGAAGTTTTTCTTCAGCAGCTTTCAACAAATCAACCAGCTTCTCCTTCAATTCCATCATCTGATCAGAAGAATCATCAATCTGATAAATAGCAGCCCTTAGAGCATAGATAGATGATCTGTTNAGAGTAAAATCTGATTGAGTATTCTCTAATAGAGTAAACTCTGTCCGACGGTTCCTTAAACTCTGATGATGTCAGCAATGTAAACTCTGACTTATATTCTCTGAAAGCCATCAGTGTTTGCTTCCTAACAATCTCCCCCAATTTATGCTTTAAGAAATAAAACATAAATTTCACTTATGATGTCAGAATTCCAAGACAAATGCATCAGAGTTTATTTATCCCTTTTAACTCAGATTCTTTTGTAAGAAAAATCATTTTTCAGAAATTGATTCAGAAGTTTTTCTTCAGCAGCTTTCAACAAATCAACCAGCTTCTCCTTCAATTCCATCATCTGATCAGAAGAATCATCAATCTGATAAATAGAAACCCTTAGAGCATAGATAGATGATCTGTTTATTCTTTCTTCCATAGCAATGTAACAAGCCTTCATACCATCAGGATTTAAGATTACTGTAGGAATCCCTAACACCATTTTAACTCTAGCATCTCCCTTCCTCATTGCTCTTCTTGATCCATCTTCAAGTAAGTATCCAGGCTCATACTCCTTAGAGTTTATCATCATTAATCTTTCATTTTTCTTCTTCTCAGCTATTGCTCCTTCAAGAATTTTTACCCATCTAGAAGTAACTTCATTTTCATCATTTAGAAGAAACAAAATATGTTCAAATTCATTAGATGATTTTTGAATTAAATCTTCTTGAACAATCTTCATAACTCTCCCATCCTCCAAGAAATAAATGAGCTTCTCCTTAAATTGAGCACCATAAAAGATATCCTTCGCAATGTTAACAGAGATTGGTTTGTCCAAATGTTCTTGAGATAATTCTTCTTCAGGTTTATCTTTTAATGAAAAAGGATCTCTGAAGATATTTGTTTCACCCCTGTAGACCGTAGCATATGAATCACCAATACCACCTTTGCCTTTTCCAAGCTTGGCATTGTGAGTCAGAGTTTGAGTTTTGGTCCATAGAAGATCAAATCTTTTCTTTCTTATCAGAGATTGTTGTTGTTCTTCTTCCTCATCATCAAAGCTTGATCCACCTGGAAGAAAAGTTGTTCCAGACATAGTGAGAGAATTCTTTGGCTTAGCTGGAGTTTTTTGTTGAATTCTTGTAGATGATCTTGTTTGAGTTTCTGAACCTGGTTTTGATTAAGCAACTGGCTCTGAAGTTTCAACATTTTTAATTTGACTAGGCTTTGCTTCTGACTTCTTCTGTTGAACAGGTCCTTTCTTCTAAATTGGACCTCTTCTTATATATTTTCTCTTTTTATGGACTTGAGCAATGTCAGTACCAGACTTCTTTAATTCAGCTTCCACAACAACTAGATCCATTCCAGGGTGTTCTTCTTCAAATAACCTTTTTACCAGTTCTGAATCTTTCATATTTTGTTCTTCAATTTTCTCAGGCTTCTCTTCCTCTTCAAGCCTCTTTACAAATGCTAAATCAGCTTCTATCAGAGTTTGCTGCTTTTTCTGTTTGTCAGAGATTGGTGACATCAGAGTTTGACTTTGATCAATCAGAGTTTGTTGCTTCAGAATTTGTTTACCCTCCATGTGACTCCCTTGATCGTCATCATCAGGTTTATCAGGTTTCTGTGCAGCATCCTCCTTGCATTTGTCTTTGACTAAACTCTCCCCCTTTCTAACATCAGGCCTTGCTTGACAGTAAGAATGTCAATTATTGTGTGTAGCATCCCCTGCATAGAACTGATAGATTGAGAAATGATATAAAACTTTGCCTCCAGAGCATCCTGTTTGGCTGAGACATTCTTGAGTTTGATTTCCATAGAGTTTTGTAAGGATTTAACAAAAGCAGAGTTGTTGGTCAGGGAATCCTTGATTTCACCAACTTCAGTGTGAATTCCTTTGGATAAGATAGTAGTAGCTTTCAAAATGGACTTCAGTTCTGCAGAATTAACCTCCTTATCAGCCTTATTAACTAAATCATGAACATGTGGCCAACAGATAGCTTCATTTGAATATTTTCAAGAACTATCCCAAACTTTTTGTTTAAGAGAATCTATCAACACATCATTAGAAGTTCCTGGTTGAGAAGAGAAATCTCTTTGTACACCCTCAGCATCTAGAGCAGCTTCAATCTCCCCTTTAAGCTCCTCTACCATCATGTAATCAGGATAGCTCATGCTCAGTCTTTCATGTGCATCATGTGAATTGATTGGCCACTTCTTTGTATTGTACCTTTGTGTGAAAGGGATTGACAGATCTGTGACTTCTTCATCAGCATAGTTTGTAGCTTTCTCAGAGTTTAATATAGGATTAGAGTTTGCAACAGATAAACTCTGAGTACCTATAAAAGATATGGAACATCCTAAGGCACTCTTATTTTTTTTAAAGTAATCTCTTTACTTCTCACATCACACATATAATAACTTTTAAGAGTTAGATTAATCTCACTAGAAGTAGCTAACTTCTTTCTCAATTCTACCTCACCTTTTGCCAGATCCAGTGTCTGCCTCTCATTAATTATGTTTTTCACATATTTTACCTCAGACTCACTAGAAAGGCTCAACACACAATGTCCTACAGAAATAACAGGTGGCTGAGAAAGGTTGACTGTAGTTATATGAGTAGGGGTACCCTTTTCTGGACTATTCATGATCATTCTAGCAGTTAAATTAGGAAAGGTAAAATTTGAACTTAAACTATCAGAGAATGCATATTCTGAAGAAAAGTCAGAGTTTATACCTTGAGTTGTGGATATGGATGTTGTCTCCATTGGCTGTGTAGAGATTGGTAGCACTATAAGAGCATGAATGATTGCCAGTGGAGCTTCATCAGAGTTTGTCTGTCCAACATTAGAATCTTGGTCTGCAATCATAAAAGGGATGATTGGTTCTTGTGGGACCTGAGTCATATCTTCAGCTGCTTCACCACTTTGAGGTGAAGGTTCTTGTGGGCTTGACTCTGCCAAAGATTGGCCTTCAGCATCAGCAACAACAAGGTCTTCTAGAATATGTAAATTGCCTACATCCAAACTTTGATTGGATGGTTCTTGTGTGGATGGGGCCTTGACAACTTCTTCAACCCTTTGAGCTGAAGGTTCTTGTGGGTTGTACCCCTGATCCAAGCTGGCTTCATCTGCTGGAACTGTGGCTGCTGTTGAACTTTGAACAACAGGTTCTTGTGTGCCTGGCCATGTAGAGATTGCTATCTCACTTTGAGAGATAGGTTCTTGTGGATCCTGGCCAAAAGTGACAGACTTACTCTTTCTTCTTGAAAAATGTTTTGAACTTGAAGAGGCAGCTGATGTAGACTTCTTTTCTTCCATCTCTTTCCTTACTTGTTCTGCCAACTCCCTAACTCTTTCATAAGAAATCTCCTTGATAATTTGCTTAGGTGAGTTTGTAAGAGAATTAGAAATTACTACAGGAAAAGCTTCCTCTAGAGTGACATATAGCTCATCTTTCAAATAATTGTGTTACCACTCCGGTTCAGCCTTGAGCCAAAGATCATTTAGATTTCCCAAATTTTTTCTGCAGACTGTCTTGTCAACAGTAGCCCCCCGTCTAATACGTTCACAGTTATAATGAACAACATTTGTCCACTAATTAGCTTTTGACTTTACATACCGAAGAATCATGTTCTCAATTGGAACTGGTAATCCAGGTTCCTTCCAAGGAATATTTGCCTTCCAGCAGCGCCATGCTTCAACAGAATTTGTTAAGACATCAGAGTTTGGCTCAGAGTTTAGAATGTCTTCAGAGTTTAACCCTTGAGATATCGGCTGATCAGAGATTAGAACATCAGAGTTTATTGCTGCATCAGAGTTTAGTCCTTCAGTATTTGCAGCCTCAGAGTTTACAGCCTTGACTAATCTTCTCCTCTTCTTCTTCACCTCAGGCATTAGATTTACTGTGAATGGCTTCATAAAAGGTGCATGAGGTATCTCAGAAGCCTGTTCAACAGTCTTTCTCATGGCAAAAACCAACCCTTCATCAGAATCAGAATCTTCATCAATTAATTTTCTCCTTTTAGGAGAAGATTCTTTCACTGCCTTCCCCTTCCTTTTGTTGGTGCCTGTTGAGAGGTTTGTTTTACAGCTACAGCCTTTTGGGAGACTGTAGAGGTTGGCAAAAGTGTTTGGGTGTCAGTGTTTGGAGGGTGGCCTGGGTTTGAATCAGAGGGTGCTAAACTCTGATCCATAGCCACAAAGAGAAAATATCTTCCATACATGGTATGCATTCTTTGATTTAAAAGAAGCCTGACCCGTGTAGGATAAAAGAGAGGAGAGAAAGTACCTTTTTTAGCATCTTTTCTAGCTAGGTTCGCACAAATTCTTTTATTGATACTAAAACTAGCTAAACTCTGATCATCCTCGAAATTTACATTAGGTAACAAATAATTAAAAATTAACTGACAAAATCTAGCAAAATATACAATGTGAACATCATCATCAATTTTGCTAGCTAGCTGCCTAATAATTAAATAAGGAAAATTAAAATTGAGATTATGGGTCAGAGAATACCCAATCTGTTATGTCAGCTGAGGGATTGCATCAAAATTTGTACATTTACCTGAGAAGGCCCTTGTTATGCAATCGAAGAAGAAACTCCATTCTCTTTGAAGATTGGGTCTTGTCAGGCTCCCCAACTTTGATAGGCTTCCTCCATAGCCCATAGACCTGAAAAAGTCTTTGATTTGATCATCTCCCATAATATCATCATACTCAGCCACTTCCGGGAGATGAAGGGCTTGTCGAACAACAGTAGGTGTTATCATGTGCTTGCCATTGCAATTGAATATAATGATTGTTGGGTTCCGAGGCATAAAACGCAGCGGATTAAACGTAAATATAACGAAAAATTTCGGAACCCTAACGCAGGATCATGTATAAGCTTGGACTGATTATTGTGAAACGGAATCATACCTTTGTCTGGTCTTGACTTTCACGAACTCAACGGAGATCCTAGCTTTCACGACTTGTGTCTTCCTCTCGAAAACACCTCTATGGTATCCACACGAGCACCTTCAAGAACGTCTCACGATCTTGATTACGGAATGGATGTACTAGCCTCCTTTGATGATTTCGAATTCTGCCTTTTCTCTCTGCCTTTGCTGCTGCTAGGGTTTTGTTTTTCTCAAAAACGTAATCCTTATTAACCCTACATTATCTATTTATAATGGTTGGTTAATAGGCCCATAATAGCAACCCATAACAGCAAAGCCTAACCCATGTAGGTTTAGGATTAAATAATAAAACTGAATTTCTATTATTTAATTAATAACTAAGCCATACTTAATTATTAAGGGCAGAAATTCAAATTCGAATTTATATTATTTCAATTAATTAAGTCTCACTTAATTAATATAATAAAATTCAAATAATCATCAATTAATTTAAATCTATAATTTAAATTAACTATTCCTCTAAGTGCTCTATGTGTGTGACCCTATAGGCTATTATTTAATTAGCAATAATTTTATTCTCCAATAAAATTATAAACAATGAGCGGTATCTAGTAATACATCATTGCTACCCAATTAAATAATAATTAAATCGTGATTCGATAAAACCTTTCGTGATTAATGTTTCCGTGTAATATAATCCCTTTAACCATATATATTATAGATTAAACTCGAGGCATGTATTTAGTCATCCTCTTCAACATTTAATCCGGGTTTACTTGATCCATGAGTAGACTATGAAAACAAATCATTATTTGAGCACGGCCATGCATTTTATAGTCTCACTCAATCAAGAGGCCAATAATATCTCTCCTAATTATAGGAGGGTTAAATCCTTTATCTATCATTCATATTTCTCATACGACTCATGATATACCCGATGTCCACTTTTATCATTACCCGGTCAAAGGTAACTTTTAATGTAGTCAAAGTATATTAATCCTCGTATAGAAATATAATGATCTCAAGTCAGAGGATCATTACACCATTATCACTGTGAGTCTTTCTTATGACTTTATTAAACATGAAGAATCTCACTGTGGGTCTGTCCAGTACCATGTACTCCTGCATGTACCTATGTGTTGACTTTAGTATCCCCATACTTATAACCAATGAGATGTGGTTATCTGTCAAACAACATACTAGTCTATTTATGTATTATTATTGTCCTATAATAATAATACTCGACTAGGGACATTTAAGAATATGATATATTATATAATCTCAAGTTCAAGTCATGTACTAAACTATACAATGTGTATCATGATTCTAAGGACATTTATTATGCTAACAAATATATCGCAGTAATTAAAGTCATAATAAATATGTTTATTGAATAATCAATTGACATAAAGGTTTATCAAAATAAACATTGTATTGCCTCTAGGGCACCTACACCAACAATCTCCCACTTGCACTAGAGCCAATCACCCATGTATCTAATACCCATGGAACTAGTGTGACCGTCGTGCTTCTTCTGCGACAAGCCTTTGGTCAGTGGGTCTGCAATGTTATCATTTGTGTGCACTTTACATATGTGTATGTCACCCCTTTCATTAATCTCTCGAATGAGGTGATATCTCCTGAGTATGTGTTTGGTTCGGGAGTGAGCTCTAGGTTCTTTAGCCTGTGCAATGGCTCCATTATTATCGCAGTATAGATCAATGGGATCTGCGATCGATGGAACCACTCCCAAATCAGTAATGAATTTTCGAATCCAAACAGCTTCCTTAGCCGCTTCACAAGCTGCAATGTACTCAGCCTCCATTGTAGAATCAGCTACTGTTTCTTGCTTTGAACTCTTCCAACTTACAGCACCTCCGTTTAGACAAAACACAAAACCAGACTGTGATACAGTATCATCCCTGTCTGTTTGGAAACTTGCATCGGTGTAACCTTTTACAACCAGTTTCTCCTCTCCTCCATACACCAAGAATGAATCTTTAGTCCTTTTCAAGTACTTTAGAATATTCTTGACAGCCGTCCAGTGACCTTCACCTGGATTAGATTGGTATCTGCTCGTCATGCTTAAAGCATACGAAACATCTGGGCGAGTACATACCATCGCATACATGATGGATCCAATTGCTGAGGCATATGGAACCTTACTCATGCGGTCCTTGTCATCCAATGATTTCGGACACTGATCTTTAGAGATCGTTATCCCTTGAGATACGGGGACATATCCCCTTTTTGCATTTTGCATACCAAAACGGTGCAAAACCTTATCGATGTATGTACTCTGACTTAGACCGATCATCCTTCTAGATCTATCCCTATAGATCCTCATTCCTAGAATGTAGGATGCATCTCCTAAGTCTTTCATAGAGAAATTACTCCCTAACCAAATCTTAACAGCCTTGAGAGAAGGTATGTCATTCCCCATTAGTAGTATGTCATCAACATATAGTACTATGAATGCCACATGGCTCCCACTAACCTTCTTGTAAACACAAGGTTCATCCTCGTTTTGAACAAATCCATACTCTTTGATAGTTTCATCAAAACGGATGTTCCATCTCCTAGAGGCTTGCTTTAATCCATAAATGGATCGACGTAATTTACATATCTTGCTAACATTCCCTGGACTGACAAAACCTTCAGGTTGTGTCATGTACACATCCACATCTTCTTCAAGGCTTCCATTAAGGAAGGCTGTTTTGACATCCATTTGCCAGATTTCATAATCATGGAATGCTGCAATAGCAAGCAAAATCCTTATGGATTTGACCATAGCCACTGGTGAGAAGGTTTCATCATAGTCAATACCATGAATTTGCTTGAAACCTTTTGCAACTAGCCTTGCTTTATAGGTCTGAACATTTCCATCCATGTCAGTTTTCTTCTTGAAAACCCATTTGCACCCTATGGGTTTTACCCCTTCAGGTGGATCAACCAAAGTCCATACTTGGTTTTCATACATGGATTCCATCTCGGATTTCATGGCTTCTAGCCATCTCTTAGATTCTGGACTGCTCATAGCATCTTGGTATGTGAGAGGCTCATCTTCATCTATGAGCATCAAATCACCACATTGAGTCAAAAGAAATCCATATCTCTCTGGCTCATGGCGAATTCTACCAGTTCTACGAACAACCTGTGTTTGTTGAGCGTTATTATTATCCTGCTCTTGTTCCACTTCAGGTTCAATGCTATTTTGTGGTTCTCGATCTTCATCGAGGTCTATAGTTCTCCCACTGTTTCTTTTGGAAACAAAATCCCTTTCCATGAAGACAGCATCTCGAGCAATAAACACTTTTTGCTCAGAAGGACTATAGAAATAATACGCCTTTGTTTCTTTAGGGTATCCCACAAAATTGCACTCTTCAGATTTAGGTCCAAGCTTGTCAAATACTTAACGCTTCACAAACGCCTTGCATCCCCAAACTTTCATAAAGCTCATGCCTGACCGTTTCTTCTCCCATATCTCATATGGAGTCTTTTGAACCTTCTTAGTAGGAACACGGTTAAGTGTGAAAGCCGTTGTTTCTAAAGCATAACCCCAGAAACTAATTGGAAGATCTGCATGACTCATCATCGATCGCACCGTGCGATTTCTCCTCTCTGAAACTCCATTCCATTGAGGTGTACCTGGCGGAGTGAGTTGTGATGTGAGTTGTGATACAATACCACACTCCTTTAAATAATCTTTAAATTCAGTGCTCAAGTATTCTCCTCCACGATCAGATCGTAAGATTTTAATACTTGCACCTCCGCCAATTTGCTTCTCTACTTCAGCCTTGTATTCTTTGAACTTTTCAAAAGAATCGGATTTATTCTTCATAAGATATACATATCCATATCTACTGAAATCATCAGTAAATGTTATGAAGTAGTAGTAGCCTCCTCTAGCCATCACACGCATTGGGCCACATACATCACTATGTATTAGCTCCAGACGTTCAGTGGCCCTTTGACCCTTACCAGTGAAAGGGGCTTTAGTCATTTTACCAAGCAAACAAGATTCGCATTCTTGGTATGATTCAAAATCAAACTTATCCAAATATCCATCCTTATGTAATTTGGATATGCGTTTCTCATTTATATGGCCTAGACGACAATGCCAGAGGTATGTTTGATTTGAGTCATTAACTTTAAGTCGTTTGTTTTCTATATTACAGACAGGATTATCTAAGTCAAGAACATATAAACCATTAAACAAACGCGCAACACCATAGGTTAAATCATTCAAAGCAAAAGAGCAACTGTTGTCCTTTATTGTAAACGAAAAACCTTTCTTGTCCAAACAAGAAACAGAAATAATGTTTCTGCGAATTGCAGGCACGTAATAACAATTCTCCAGTTCTAAAACTAGCCCAGAGGGCAAAGATAAATAATAGGTTCCTACAGCTAAAGCAGCAACTCTTGCTCCGTTGCCAACTCGTAGGTCCATTTCTCCTTTAGCCAATGTCCTACTTCTCTGCATTTCCTGCACATTTATATAAATGTGAAAAGCACATCCAGTATCCAATACCCAAGATGTAGAAATAGACAGATTGACTTCTATAACATATATACCTAAATTAGAAGCTTGCTCACCCCTCTTCTTCTTCAGATCCTCCAAGTAAACTGAACAGTTTCTCTTCCAGTGACCAGTTTTCTTACAGTAGTGACATTTACCCTTAGTTTGTATATCTGAGTAAGTATATAAACCGTCATTCGTGAGATACACGCGCCTTGTTTCAAATCCAATCAGAGAATGATAATTATGATTCATAAAAATGAAATATGATGTCATAAATATGATCTCAGAGTTTACCACTGAAACAGAGTTTAACAAGTCAGAGTTTATAAGAGTCAGAGTTTAGAATGAACTGTTAGAGTTTACCACAGATTCTGACAGAGTTTACCATAAACACTGATAACTAGTGATTAGAGATTATATGCAGCATTGATCAGAGTTTGCATCATCAGAGTTTACTTCATCTTCTATCAGAGTTTATCTCATACTCTGACATATACTATGATTATCTAAAACTTGCTAAGTCAAGTTGAGCCACCTGTTGCCATCCCTAATTCAGAAACCAGTCTGTTAAATGTTACTTCAGGCAAAGGCTTGGTAAATATATCTGCTATTTATTGATCTGTGGGAACAAAAAGTAATTCAATTGTGCCTTTCATAACATGTTCCCTTATGAAATTATATCTGATACTGATGTGCTTTGTCAGAGATGTTGAACTGGATTTCCTATCATTGCAATAACACTTTGATCATCACAATAAATAGGAATTTTAGAAAAGTTCAAACCATAATCCAACAGTTGATTTTTCATCTATAAGATCTGTGCACAACAGCTTCCTGCAGCTATATATTCAGCCTCTGCTGTTGATGTTGAGATTGATTTCTGTTTCTTGCTAAACCATGACACTAGTCTTCCACCTAGAAATTGACAACTACCACTTGTATTTTTTCATCAATTTTACATCCTGCAAAGTCAACATCTGAATAGCCAATTAATTTAAAATCAGACTCTCTAGGATACCACAAGCCAAGATTAATAGTGCCCTTAAGATATCTGAAAATCCTCTTCACAGCTATCAAATGAGGTACCCTTGGATCTGCTTGAAATCTAGCACATAGACATGTTATTAACATGATGTATGGTCTACTTGCAGTCAAATAAAGTAGAGAACCAATCATTCCTCTGTATGTTGTAATGTTAACAGGTTCTCCAGTGTTTTGATCAAGCTTTGTTGCAGTAGCCATAGGTGTTGTAGCAGATGCAGAGTCTTGCATTTGAAATTTTATGAGTAGATTCTTTGTATATTTAGACTGATTAATGAAAATGCCTTCCTCAGTCTGTTTTACTTGTAAACCTAGAAAATAACTCAATTCTCCCATCATGCTCATTTGATACCTGGACTGCATTAACTTTGAAAATCTTTCACAGAGTTTCTCATTAGTGGAACCAAATATAATATCATCAACATATATTTGAACCAATAATAAATCCTTACCTTGAGTTCTGTAAAACAAGGTTTTATCAATTGTTCCTCTAGTGAAACCATTTTCAAGTAAGAATAGAGCCAGAGTTTCATACCAGGCCCTTGGTGCTTGCTTTAGTCCATATAAAGCTTTATCCAGTTTGTAGACATGATTTGGATATTTTGGATTGACAATGTCAGGTGGTTGTTCAACATACACTTCTTCTTCAAGTTCACCATTTAAAAATGCACTTTTAACATCCATCTGGTAGACCTTGAATTTCTTATATGCAACATAAGCAAGAAAAATTCTGTTTGCTTCAAGTCTGGCTATTGGTGCATATGTTTCATCATAATCAATGCCTTCCTGTTGAGAATAGCCTTTAGCTACCAGTCTTGCCTTATTTCTTGTAATGATTCCATCAGAATCTGTCTTATTCCTGAATACNCCAAATATTATATCATCAACATATATTTGTACCAATAATAGATCCTTACTTTGAGTTCTATAAAACAAGGTTTTATGAATTGTACCTCTAGTGAAACCACTTTCAAGTAAGAATAGAGCTAAAGTTTCATACCAGGCCCTTGGTGCTTGCTTTAGTCCATATAAAGCTTTATCCAGTTTGTAGACATGATTTGGATATTTTGGATTGACAATGTCAGGTGGTTGTTCAACATACACTTCTTCTTCAAGTTCACCATTTAAAAATGCACTTTTAACATCCATCTGGTAGACCTTGAATTTCTTATATGCAACATAAGCAAGAAAAATTCTGTTTGCTTCAAGTCTGGCTATTGGTGCATATGTTTCATCATAATCAATGCCTTCCTGTTGAGAATAGCCTTTAGCTACCAGTCTTGCCTTATTTATTATAATGATTCCATCAGAATCTTTCTTATTCCTGAATACCCATTTTGTGCCTACAATAGATCTGTTCTTTGGCCTGGGTACTAGTGTCCAAACTTCATTTCTTTCAAACTCATTTAATTCTTTCTGCATTGTAGTAACACAATCTGCATCCTTTAAAGCATCTTCAAACTTCTTTGGTTCTATTTGAGAAAGAAAATTATGAAATATACATTCATTTTGAGTAGCTTTTCTTATTTTTACTCCACTTTCCAGATCACTAATAATTAAATCAGGTGTGTGATCTTTTGTCCACTTTCTTGGATGTGAAAATTTTTTAGAACTAGATGCTCCCCCATGATTTCTGCCTTCATAGAATCCTCCCCCTAAATATGTGTTATCATCAATGTTTGATGTCTCAGAGTTTATATACTAAGAGTTTGAATTATCAGAGATTGAGATTTCAGAATTTGTAGTCTCACAGTTTGATGGATCAGAGTTTAGTGGTTCAGAGTTTGGGTTGTTCAGAGTTTGGTCAGATTATGATATTTCAATTACTGTGTTTTGATCTCGTTGATTGATGTTGCTCCCCCTCAACATTTGCAGAATCTTAAATTTTTAATTCAATCATTTCTGAATCAGAGTTCAAAGAATCAGAGTTTACCTCACCAGAGTTTAGTTGAACAGAGTTTGTCTCATCAGAGTTTGAATCACCAGAGTTTATTTCCTGCAGTTCATTCTCAAATCTCAGAGTTTCCTATGCATCCTTATCATGTAATCCAACTATTTTCCCTTCATCAAAAGAGACATTAATTGATTCCATGACTCTCATTGTCCTTAGATTGAATGCCCTTGAAGAGGTTTTAGAAGTTGTTGCATATCCAACAAAAATTCCTTCATCTGCTTTAAGTTCAAACTTCTTCAATTGTTCAGGATGTGTTTTGAGAATAAAACACTTGCATCCAAAGATGTGAAAGTACTTGACATTTGGCTTTCTTCCTTTCAANTAAATTTCTTCAATTACTCGGGGTGTGTTTTAAGAATAAAACACTTGCTTCCAAAGATATGAAAGTACTTAACATTTGGTTTTCTTCCCTTCAAAGATTCATATGGAGTCATTCCATGTTTGTTTATTAAAGAACAATTCTGAGTAATGCATGCAGTGTTCACAACTTTTGCCCAAAAGTAAGTAGGTAGCTTTGCTCCTTCTAGCATTGTTCTTACAGCTTCTATTAGAGTTATGTTCTTTCTTTCAACTACACCATTTTGTTGAGGTGTACCAGATGCTGAGAATTGTTGAATAATTCCTTTTATTGAGCAAAATTCCTCCATAGCAGATTTTTTAAACTCTGTTCCATTGTCACTTCTTAGATACTTCACTTTGTGAGTTGATTCATTCTCAATCATTGCAACATGTTCAATAATTATTTCTGCAGTTTCACCCTTTTTATGAAAAAAGTATACCCAAGTAAATCTTGTGAAATCATCAACTATCACAAGAGTATATTTCTTATTTCCAATGGACATAATGTTAACAGGACCAAATAAATCAAGATGCAGTAAGTGAAAAGGTTGATCAATTAAATTTTCAGTTTTTCTCTTAAAAAATGTCTTCTTTTGTTTGGCCTTTTGACATGAATCACAAAGTCCATCAGGATGAAATTGAACTTTTGGAAGACCTCTAACTAGGTCCTTTTTCACTAATTCATTAATGTTTCCAAAATTCAAGTGACAACTTTTTGGGCCAATTCCAACTTTCCAAGGAAAAGGACCATCAGAATTATCATCCAAGCTAGCTTCAAATAAATTGTTATGTATGTGACCAATAAGAACTACTTTCCCATTTTTCTTGCTTTTCACTTCACAATGAGTTCCATGAAATTCCACAGAATAACCTCTGTCTGTCATTTGACTCACACTTAGCAGATTATGTTTGAGTCCTTCAACCAGAGCTACTTTCTCAATGATGACATTTCCAATCACTATGTTGCCATATCCCAGTGTTCTTCCTATGTTGCCATCTCCATAAGATACTGCTGGGCCAGCCTTCTCCTCAAACTCTGAAAGCAGGGATTTATTTCCAGTCATATGTGC
>QRFB01005180.1:7955-27295 GCA_008931105.1 Oenanthe javanica
AGAAAGTAACAAACATTGTGTCATTTCATACCATGCATCAGAAATGTCCTCAATCGATAACGGAACTTCCAAGTAAGTGTTGAAAGAATCACCGGACTCCTCAACACATTCTGAATATATTTACAGATTATAGGAGATTCATAATCGATTTCAAAATCCTGTCAAGTGCAATTCTAACTTGCCAGCTCTTCTCAGGTTTGTCAGTCATATTATGCCAGAATCTGGATCTTGCCTAACATGTGGGATATTTTCAACACATTAAAATTAATGTTTGGCATATCTATCATCAAAATAAAACCTATTACTGGATGCAACAGGGGTTCGATAAGCTGCAGTGGCAACGGTAGTGTTTGCTCTTTCCTTCTGGGGAATCTCACATGTTTCACTGCTAGCACTATGTCCTATTTCAGCAGGAGGAATAAAACATTCTAGTGACAGACCTGGAACATTAAATGCAACTTCCTCAATTGTCCATGCTTCTTCCATCCTCGTCTTGGTATGACTCATTGCTGTTTCTCCAAATCTGAAAAGGTTAACCACTGACCGACCCGAGTGAGCAATCATGATTCCTTCAACAGACCTGTAGTCATCCATAAATGAATTGATTGTGGTTTCCCAATAAACAGCATCACCGCCAATGGTTTGCACACGAGTCAAATGAGAGTCTTCTAAGTGTAGGAGGAGCCCTGTTTTCTGGCTGAAATAACCAAACAAGACATGCCGTATGATCTCTGCTGGGCCTTCACTCCTGGCTTTCAAAGTTTGAGGATCAGCCCTAAGTTTGAGGATGAAACAATCCTCTCCATTGATCTTTTTTTCACCTATGCATCTGGAATTAGTAAACATATTTGCAGTTGTTCGCGGGTCAAGACCCTACAAGAAAAACAACAAGTCAGATAATCCCAAAGTGGGTCAAAAGGAAATAAAGCTACAAGCCTACACAGACATGTTTCAGTGCAGACAGTTGTACCTGAAGAGAGCGGCGCAATGGTCTAACAGGACCCTTAGCAGCATGTGAACCAAGCCATGGTGTGTGCCTCCATACAAGTTTCCCATTGCAACCAGCATGAATCTTGCTACCACCAAGTGCAACCTCAACGTACCACATGTCTGGATTCATCTGCCACAAGACAAAGCCACCAGCTTCGGTTGTTTTAGAGGAATTTCTGCTTTTCACCGCTTTTGCAGCTGTCTCGCTATCAAATGCTAGCATCCGCACCTTCCCTGTTGCATATGCATTGTGAATACAGTTGTGAAATTTCTGCCCTCCAGAAGCTGCTATGTATTGTTGCAATATGTACTGAGCGGATGAAGTTTCCTGCAACAACGAAAATTAGAGTCACCATTACTAGATGTCCTCAACTCCCTGATAAACTATACCTTATAAACTCTTGAAGCAGTATTACAACCCCAAATGACACAGCACCCAACTAAACAGAGGAAACCCAAGTTATTGATACTAAGAATTATAAACAGACAGCAGGCTTATAGGTTGTAAACCACACACATGAAGCCATCTACAGACAAGTCTAATTATATATAGCTTAAATCATAGCTTTCTTCAGAGACAGAAAAAACTGAGGAAATCATAGGTACTGATTGCTAAAACATGTAGCATGCAAGCAAAGAAGTATAAAATTTCCAATATTTTTATTTTTCTGAAGGGCAAGTGGGGCAGTTAAAGAGAGCTTATACCCCTTAAATTATTCAAACCCATGATTTACATAGTACATACAATTGCAGGAAGGTGATGCAAAATCAAAGGCTCTTTTTTCAACCACAAGCAAAATTCCAATTCAACAAACACTCTTCACAAGGAAATAAACATATTTTTAAAATTATCAGTGACCCACTAAAGTGTAACAATAAAGTATGATCTCAAAGTAACAAAACTGCAAAACATCTAAACAAATCATAAATTAATATGCTCCACACCATAACTTTACATGCAAATATTCTAGAATAATCCCTAGCAACAGACTAATTGAGTATTCTACTTTCCCTGGAACAATATATTCGAGTGCGTGAGTATTTAAATTTGTAACCTCGTCAAAATATAATTTACTGAGTATTTAAATATAATTATATTAGTACAATAAAATTTAGTAAATAAAAAATAAGGAGATAATAGAGTTAAAGAGCAACATACAATAGGAGTGTCTTTGATACTAAGATGAGGAAAAGGCTCATTGCAGCTAACATGCACAGGAGCTAAGGGTGCACCCAACACACCCATAAGCATCCTCAAATCCGACGGTGCACGACTCATTGGGGTCCTCATCCACTGACCCCACTTCCAATCTCGACCGTCCATTCCTTCTTCTGTATCTGGGCCTTCTTTTAATGGCGCCAAAGCTTCAACAGGCCTCAGCCCACCTGATTTTTCAACAAAAAACTCCGGCAATGCAACATGGTTAGCCCGTTTCCAGGTCACAGAACCCGAAACAGACCCGGTTGGATTATTTTTCCGGCGAGTTCTTCCCGGAGAAAGTCCTCTTACTACTTCTTGCTTTAATGTAGAAAAAAAGCCTTGTTTCTTCTCCATAATTAGTTAGTATAATGAAGAGAGAAAGTGCAGTTAGTGTCTGTGTGTTATCTAGTTAAGATATGTAATAAATGAAATGTGCATATATATATATATTGTCAAGTGTTTGCATATATGATATATGTGCTGTGTGTAGGAAAGCAGAAGGTATATGTATGATAGTCAGAGAGTGTCGATGTGTGACTGTGATACAGATAGTCCTAATTATTTTGCGTTTTTTTATTATGGATAATATTAACACTTGATTTGATTTTTTTTTTAAATTGAGAGATTACGTCGTCTATTCGAGCTTCAAACACGATTTTTAGAATTTTTTGTTCTCCACGAAAAAAAATACGGAGCGATGAATAACAAAAAAGCGATTATTGTGAACTAGCTGCCTAAAAATATTTATATGAATATTCTTAGTATACGAATATTCTTGGTATACGATTGTTTGTAGTATGTTCTATTTCATGAATAATAATAAATTCGATAAGGTAAAAGTTACAAAATATTACTTAAACACAGTAATTAAAATAATTTTCGTTATAAGTTTGAAAAATACAGGTAAAAATACTTGGTATAGATTTCATATTTATGGGAAAGAGGGAATGTATAGGGAGTTCTAGTGTGTGTAGTGTGTGTGTGACTCCCTGAGATATAAATCATGTATATATCGGAGACATTGCCATGTTGGGTAGTGTGAATGAGTTTGTCGTTTTATTTGTAGTTTTATGCCAAGATAGCGGTAGGAAACAGTTTGTTTGGTAACAAAGTACGGGGCATGGCACTCATCAGAATTGAGATGTCTACCTGAGAATTTATTTTTGATATACTTTACTGTAGTTAAATTTCTATTTTTTATTGCATGCAGTAGGTTTATTCGAGTTTAATTTTGGGACACATTTTTCAAAAAAATAGTATATATATCTAACTTAGGTAAGAAAAATTACAAAGTCAATAATATTCGTAAAATATAAATTAATAATTGACCTATAAAACTAAAAATAAGTATTAATTACATATGTGTATATATAATATATGTATATATTTTAAAAAACTAGATAATTCATTATTAAAAAAGAAAAATAGAGTAGCATTGGTATGCGGTTATATATATATATATTTCATATCAAAACAATACTAATCTAGCTCATATATATATATATATATATATTATTTATTTATTTATTTTGATGTAAAGATTCATTTTTTTAAACTTTTAGTGAGAATTTTGAATTTGAACTATCTATTTGAGGTGCTATTATNTTATCTATTTGAGGTGTTATTATGATGTTTACTTTTAATGAGAATATTACTGAGATTTATATGATATTATCTAAAAAATAATTATCTAGATGTGAAAATAGCAAAAAAAATGAGTTGATAAGTGAAAAGAGGTACAAAGGAATTATGTCTAAATTTGTTATCGAAAAAATAGACTTTCAAGTAAATTTGATAAAATTTTGGTGAAAATTTGAAAAAATTTACCGTACACTTTTGTTAAATCATATGATTTTTTATAGTTATGGCGGGAATTTTTTTTTAGAAAGTCCATTTAAAATTTTCGTCCCGGATCTCGGATATACCAGGAACGGCCTGAATCGAACTTAGACCTGGACGTCAAATGATAATTATTTAATGCAAATGTCAAATAAACATGAGCCATACATCACTCTTCTTGCTCTTTAGTCTCTGCCAAGTGCCGATATATATCACCTTTGTTTTTGTACGTATATATTTGTGTGCAAGTATATAGATAGCAAACAAAGTACAAGGGGTTGCAAAAGTGAGGTGTAGACTAATCAGCTTTGTGCCGCAGATTGCGGATACAAATGGGTAGGCTGCTTCTAGTTGACCCATAGACTTTAACGTTTCTACTTGATTTGTTCCTATTTCTTACCAAACGTTGTAGCATTTTCAACTCAATGACTGACCCTAATTTTTAGTTATACCGATATAACTTATTGTTCCTTTTCTTGAGCAATTAAGCCACTGAATCGATTTGTTTATGTTTCCGTAAACAGGGTTTTTTTGTCAGGTGTAAGAGCATCTCCAAGGGGAGTAGCTAAATTGGTTAGTTAAAATAATATAAAATAATAGTTAGGTAAAATTTGCTGAACATGTAAGGAGTTGTGCTCCAATGGTGTTAGCTATAATGGTTAGTTATATTTCAAAAACAGTATTTTATTATTATTTTCAAATTTTAACGGCTATATTCCAATAACGATATTTCAACGGACATATTCCAACGGCTACATTCCAACGGTCATATTCCAACGGCTATATTCTAACGGTCATATTTTTATGATTATAAATAACAATTTTCTGAACTGAACTGAACACAAATTGCAGACAAAGTCAAATTCATTCACAATTCTAAAATACTCATTTGTAATGGAAAACACCACACGAATGATTCTTGATATTATGCAAGCCGAAGAAGAAGAACATGAAGCAAGAATGAGAATGAGTGCTGCTTACCTTCATCATCGACGACAAATAGCGAATACTGAATCGCATCATGGTGGTTCTACAATGAATCATCGTGTAATTGATCGGAATAGAGAAGAAGGTCATGTTAGACTGTATCGTGATTATTTTTCTAATACACCTACGTACACAGATACACAGTTTCGTCGAAGATTTCGGATGCGTAAATCATTATTTTTAAGGATTGAAGAAGCAGTTGCAGCTCATGACAATTATTTCACTCAACGAACTGATGCTGTGGGAATGCGTGGACTATCATCACTCCAGAAAGTGATCGCTGCACTTAGGATGCTTGCATACGGAACGGCAGCCGATGCTGTTGATGATTACGTTCGAATTGGTGAGAGCACAACCATAGAGAGTCTAAGAAGATTTGTAAAAGCAATTGTTGAAGTCTTCGGAGCTGAATATTTAAGAAGACCAAATGACGAAGATGTGGCTAGATTGTTAACAGAAAACAAACAACGAGGCTTTCCTGGAATGTTGGGTAGTATTGACTGTATGCACTGGAAGTGGAAGAATTGTCCAACTGGTTGGCAAGGTATGTATACAGGTCATGTTCATGAACCAACTATTATATTAGAAGCAATAGCTTCAAAAGACTTGTGGATTTGGCATTCTTTTTTTGGATTACCGGGATCGTTAAATGATATTAATGTATTAGATCGATCTCATCTATTTGAAGAACTGGCAGAAGGTCGTGGACCTGAAGTGAGGTATACCATCAACGGACATGAATATAACATGGGATATTATCTTGCTGATGGTATATATCCTTCTTGGCCCACTTTTGTCAAAACTATTTCAAAACCTCAAGGTAACAAAAAAAAGTATTTTGCAATTGCACAAGAATCTATTAGAAAAGATGTTGAGAGAGCATTTGGAGTGTTGCAATCTCGGTTTGCTATGGTTCGCGGACCATCACGATTTTGGGATGTGGGTACAATGAAATATATTATGACAGCCTGCATAATATTACATAACATGATCATTGAAGATGAAAGGGAATTACGTACGGAGGAAGAACACTTTGATACAAATGTTGAACCAACTGTTACTCGTATACCACGTCATCCAAATACCCTTAGCGAATTCATACAAGTGCACCAGCAAATTCGAGACAAACAAATTCATGTTCAGTTGCAAAATGATCTCGTGGAGCATCTTTGGCAGATTCATGGTGGTGACATGAATTAAATATTTGTTGTTATGTGATTTCCTTTGATATTTCTCATTAATTTCCTTGCATGTTTGTTATTGTTTGTTATGTAATTTCCATTTGTATCCATTATGTGATGTAAAATTTAAAAATTATAATTAAAATAAAAGTAATTTTTAATAAAATAACTAAATTTAAATGTAAATATACATATATAAAAGGTAATTTTATAAGTTAAAATAAAATAAATTAATTTTCTTATTCAATACAAGTGAAAATAATTAATAAAAAAAATACAAGTGAAAATAAAAAAATGTAAAATTCATAAAAAGATATATTTTATATGTATTTACGAGTATTAAAATAAAAATTCATAAAAAGATATATTTTATTTGTATTTTAGCAGCGAACAATGAATGGCAGCGGGAGAAAAGTGAAGAATAAAAAATAAAACAGCGGGAGAGCGTAAAGTTGTAGCGGGAGATGACGTGTATGATATAAATAATGAGTTATGGGTCAACAAATATGAAAGACGAGATTGAGATATCTAAAACTTTAGATAACAGGAGTGTTGCCTTGGAGTGGTTTATTTTTTTGGATAATAGGTATAATTTAAATATTTGAGTGTCACATAGACATTATAGCTAACAGATGCATAGCCTTGAAGATGCTCTAAACAGGGTTCTTATTAAGTATTATTCTTTATATCTTAGTATGTTTAAGAAAATTTTAACATGTTTAAAATATAATTTATTTGAATAATTAAATGTGACAAAGAAATTACTAATATGCATGCTTCTTATTCTCGTAATATATTGTTCGCAAACAAAATCAATTGACAACTAGTCCAAGAGGGTACACGTCAGTTTCAACGCGCGAGTTGCACGCCGTAATCGTTGAGGCCTTGAGGGTGAACTCGAGCCTTTAAAATGCTTTTAGTAAATATTGCAAGCAACACATATTTATTGCGTCTTTTCATTTTTCCTTAAACGAAAAAAATTACTCTCTCCGTCCCAAAATTAGTAATCACTTTTGATAATAAAAAAATTGTTTCATAATACATGTCTACTATTTTATTTTCAATATGTAATTCGGTTTTTTTAATAGGTATGCATGAGCACACACAAGAAAGACCCTATATAATTTTATAGGTAAATCTCTAAAATAACCATTTACTAGAGTATTGGTATTTATATAAATAATTAATAAAATGAAATTATCATTCAAATTATGCATTGAAACTATCTCAATCAATGCAATTAATATCGATATAAATGGAAAATAACTTTTATGTTAGAAATTCTTAATATGCTTAATTTTTTCAAAAATGATATGTACAATGGGACAGATGGAGTACTAATCTTATATTCATATCTTAGGTTCTTTTTTATTTTTAAAAGTAAAACTGCATTAATTTTATCTTTTTAAAAAAATTATTAATATTTTTATCTTGGATTTTTCAAATTGACAGTAAAAGTTATTACAAATAAAATTAAATGTGAAAATATATTGTATTGAAAAGTTGAAATAAATCAAAACTTAATTATATCCTACATATTATTAACGCACGAGACTTAAATTTGGTTTATTTGTCATCGGATCTCACAACTTGAGAAATATTAAGAGATAATATATATATATATATATATATATATATATATATGATATTAAATAAAAATAAAAATATTATGTTAGAAATGCAAACACTAATGATTGTCAGAGTTTATGCTGACGTCATCAAAGAATGAAGAAGCTGTCAGTCAGAGTTTACTCTATCAGAGAATACTCAATTAGAGTTTACTTTAACAGAGAATGCTCAAATCAGAGAATAAACAACCGACAGAGTTTAGAAATCAGAGTTTGTGAAGGAAACAGACAAATCAGAGTATGATTAGGATAGCGAAGAAGGAATCTGAATACAAATCTATTTCCTTATTAAAGCTGTTCTTTTCATAATCTGTTTTGTAATTGAATTGTAACTGTGTCTATACAAACACAGACATAGATTAACATTATGTATCTTTACAAGTTTTATCTTTCATAACCTAGCAGCTCTTGAGAAAAAAGAATTTCTTGAGAGAGTTTTGTATTCCGTTTATTCAAGTTAATACAAATCAGTGTTCATCTTTCACATACTTGTGTTTATAGTCCATTAATTAGTACTATTACATTCAACCCCCCTTCTGTAATAGTTATCTATCTGGGCAAACAATTGGTATCAGAGCAGGCAATTAAATTCAACTGATAGATCATAAAAACATGTCTGGAAACACGTATGAGAGCATAAGAATTTCAATCTTGAAGAAAGCTGAGTACCTTAAATGGAGAGTAAAGATATTGATGTTTCTTGAAGCCACAGATCCTGATTATCTGGATAGAATCAATGAAGGATGGTATCTTCTAACAAAATTGGTGCCAGCATCTATTGTAGAAGGAAGACAAGTCCCTGAACATTATACACTGAAGGACAAGAAAAAATGGACCAATGAAGAAAAGCAAGAAGTCTTCAAAGATGCCAAGATAAGGAACATATTGCATAACAGTCTTGATTCTGTAATGTCCAACAGGGTAATAGCATGCAGAACAACAAAAGAGATCTGGGATGCACTGGAGGTTCAATGTCAAGGAACCAAGGAAATTAAGAAAAACAGAAGATCTGTGTTAATTCAGGAATATGAATACTTTGAGGCAAAACAGAATGAATCCCTCACATATATTTATGACAGATTTCTAACTCTATTAAATAACTTGGCTTTGGTGGATAAGGTGTATGACAATGAAGATTCAAACACCAAGTTTCTAAGGGCTCTTCTAGAAGAATGGGATCTGCAGACATCTTTGATAAGAGACATGGCTGATTTAGATGAGATGTCTTTAGATGAGGTCTATGGAAAATTAAAAACTCATGACTTGAAATTACAGCAAAGAAGAAATATGAAGAGTAACAAGGCAAAATCTATTGCTTTGAATGTTGAAGCCAAAATTGAATAACCAAAATAAAAAGTCCTTAAGGCCTCAACAAGGAAAGGGAATGAAATAATGGTCCAAGAAAGTAGTGAATCAGAGTCTGAAACAAACACTGATGCAAATTCTGATGACTCCACAAACTCTGATATGATGGAGATGGTTACTATGATTATTAAAGGCTTCAAAAAGATGAAGTATAGAAAATACAAGAAGCAAGCAAATTTTCAGAAAAAACATGAAGAATCAGACAAGAAAGAAAGGTTCAAGAAAAGAGAAGATAGAGATGGGAAATCAAGGACTGTTGACAAATCAAAAGTTAAGTGTTACAAGTGTAACAAGATGGGGNTTACTGTCAAAGATTTGATCTATGCTGTGCATGAATACTTTGTGAACTTCTAATTCATGGATCATTTATTTCATTTACACATGACAGTAACTATTGATACTTATTGTCACCTACTTGACTATTTGAGCATCTTATTACAAGTGATATTTTAAACATACTGTCAAAATATATATGACAATATGTTTTATTTAGTTAATTATTAATTAATCTAAATAAATATTAGTTGATTACATTGATGGTACCACAATCCCTAACACGTATACATGTTATCAATTAATATTTGAATATTATGAAATGTAGAAAAATAATATGAAATCAATCCAATAAAATCCCTTATATTTTGTGGAATGAACACAAATTTTCATAAATCAATCAAATAAAATCTTATAGAATCTATATTAAAGACCAAAGTGTGCTGACTTTTTTGAAAGTGAAGCTCCAAAAGCATAATCAATTTAAGACTAAATTTAATATAAAAGTATTATTTTATATTTGAGTATAAATATATAGAGTTGTGGTCAATAAAGACCTATTGTTAATTGGAGACTCGAAGACCAAATAGTAACCATTGGATTAATATAATATACATGGTCTAGATTGTACCAGACTTTTATCTCTCCTACTTAATATAACTTATTCAATACATACATTAATTATAAATTCATCTCTCTTACTTAATATAGACATTAATTACAATTATATAAATATTCACGAATGTTTATATATACATAATTTTACTATATAATATTGTACGTGAATTTTAATCATGAAATACATTTTCTTAATACTATCAAAATTTCTAATTAATTAATCATTGTGTTGTGTAAGTGATGATCAGAGATAATGCAAAAAAAAAATACTTGTTCTGCAGTTACACAATACTTGTTCTGTAGTTCTACACTAATTTGTTTAATAATTATGCACGTTCTATATCATGAAAATGATTTGTTCTACATGTAAAATTAAAAAGGCATAACATAATCTTATAAAAACAAGATGTTGAACTGTAAAACAATTTTATGTTATGTATTGTTCAACAAGCAAAACAAACATATACATGATGCAAAAGTTGCAAAATTGTTAATGAAATTAGTGTAGAACAAGGTGTTGAACTATAAATTAAGATTATATTATGTAATATTTTGTAAGTTGAACAAATTATCTTTCAGATTAAGAATGTGCAGAATAAAATATTTTTTAGATAGAATATGAAGAATTGTTAAGCAAATTAGTGCAGAACTGCAGAACAATACATAATATTTATACTTGTAGAACATTGTGCAGATCAAATATATATACTACTTAATAAATATATTAAGTGGAAATAAAATTATAAAGTATAATACAAATTTAGATATTATAAAATCTATTAATATAATAATTCATACTAATCATACGTTCCACTTTTCCGATTATATCCCCAGTTCAATAACTTTCTCTATCTTATTAAGGTTATTTAAGTAATTTACTAATTCAGACAATTAATTCAATTGTATTACCATATCCCATTCTTTAAAGGCTGGACTCCACTATCTAATTAATTATAACTTGAATATTAACTAATTATGCTTATATTTGATATTCAAATATAATATAAACTATTTTAAGAAATGGAATAATAATTTTCTAAATGAATCCATTTTATTTTCTTTATCTTGGTTTTTTTGTCAATATCAAAATTTTATTATTAATTTAAATGCATCTATTTTCTTTCAAAATAAAAGTGCAAAATTTTCATGTTTCACAAAATTTAAATGATTTGTGATTACACACACTATATTTATATTGTTGATTTATGCTTTCTCAAAAGAAAAAAAATTAAATATTAAATTTAATTCTTTTATTTTTGTATTTTTCCTTACTAAAATTATTGAAGATATTCAATAATTTAAATAATAAAATAATATATTTAATTATTAACTTAATATTTAAACAATCAACTAATATCTATGTACTGACCAATTCGTTTACATGTATATTTATACAATTATTATATATGTATCTAAAAATATTTTAAAATTTGGTAATGATTATAAATTTGTAAATCTCTTTTATTTAAAAAAAAATCTAATTTTTGAACATGTGAGCTGATTTAACAGAAAAAGAAATATTTTTAATAATTTTATAAGATTTATGAAAGTGTGAATAAGATCAATTCTGATTAATTAACTTATTTTTTATTTGATTAGACCAGTTTTTAAATATTTTTTATTAAAAATAATTTAAACACAATTTCAGATTAATAATAATGATATACATGCGTGTTTAATAACCGACTAAACACTCATAACATAAATATAGGTTTGTAATTCTATTTAATAAAAAATAGTATACATATGTTCATATATATATATATAATATTAAAATTAATATAAAATAATAAAACATAATTTCAATGCCCACGTAAAGCGGGCAAAAAATTCTAGTTTATAATTATGAATATATAAATCAGCATTTATGAGTATTTATATGGGTTTATATTTAATTATGTATTACATTTATGTGTGTATTAAAGGAAGAGAAATGGAGAAAAAGTATTAAATGTAGACCATATATACTATTTTAATCTAACAATTGTTATCTGGTCTCCGAATCTCCAATTAAAAGTGGACATCTATTGAACTTTTTCCTAAATATATAATCACATATAAATACTAATATAATTGTCATATAAAAATCCTTAAATTTGAAAAAAATAAGGTATCCCCGATACTTAGTTACACTCATTAGATCAATAGAATCATATAAATGTAGAACAACCTTTTTAACAATATTAAAATCAAAATTCATTGAATCTAATAACTCAAGAAAACAATTGTTCCGTAATGGAGCAATTGAGTGTAAGAAATCAATTAGTGGTTTAACACAAATCATACCATTAGACCTAAATAGAACATTATCAACGTATATAGTATGTGAATTAAAGTAGTGAGTGGATCTAAATAGAACGTTATAACTTGAATCAACGTATATAGTATGTGAACTAAAGTTGTGAGTGGGTGAAATAACCTATTCATGACCTTGTATTCGTTGCGTAGACAAAGGAAACTGTTCCTCAATTTGCGTGAGATCTAGGGTTCGTTGAAGATTTGCATCAGTTGACATACGAGGTCCCGAATAAGAAGCAACATCTCTAGGAGGTTGGAGAAACTTAGGTTGGAGCGAAGTTTGGAGAAAAATCAAGAAAACAAGGGAAAGACAGAAATTAGAGAAAGCACAGGACTAAGACAAGCCAGAAACTAGTGAACCTAGAGAAAGGAACAAGTGAACCTAGAGAAGGGAACAAGAGAAAAGGTTTGAGAGAAGTGAAAACGAAGGTCATAAAAGAGTGAATGGAAAAGAAGAGGGTCCGTGAAAGCAGTGGCGGAATCAGAAAAAAAATTGAATGGGGGCACTATCATATAAATTATGATATAATGTAATTAATTAATATAATATTATTAAAATTATATGTGTATATTTTTACTGATGTTTTTCTTTCTAAAATATTATTTCATTTTTATTAATAATATTGATATCAAAAAAATTTCAATTGAGTTGGGTAATCATCTTAATTTAAATTATAATATAGGTTGTTTTAAATATATAACCGATTCGAATTACAATTGGCTTATTTTAAATAGATCGTGTCTATTTTTTTAAACATATAGTTATGATCATCATGCGTGAGGTTTAAAAATATATATAATAAAGTGGATTTAATTAAATAACATGTTTATATAATTAAAAAAAATTATATTTAAATTTCATTTAATATCTAAAATATTCAAATAATAATATAAATTTAAAAATATAAAATAACAATTTAATTAATATCATTTTAATTACGCAATTACAAATATACAATTTTATATTCAATCCAGATTTTAAAATATTATTTATAATCTATTGATTTTTATTGATTGTATTTGATTCAAGATTTCACGCAAAGTCGATAGATTATCTACATAATTCATAGAGTCTGCGTTGAATCCAGTAGAATCTCTCGTACCGAGAAAAGATTTTGAAACATAAAATATATATAGGAAAATCCAACATAATCCATGGATATTTAAAATCCATCAGTGTTAATAAATTTTTGAATATCCCTAGATTTTAATTGATTAATAATAATCCATATTGAATACCCTATGATTTTAAATCATTGATTAAATTCCTGATTGAATACCCCCGGATTTTAAAGTACGATTTAAAATCCTGATTGAATATCCCTAGATTTTTAAGTATTATTTAAAATCATGATTGAATATCCCAGAATTTTAAAATATAAAAAAATACTGCAGGATTCAGATTGAATACACCTCTTAGAGTCAATATAAATATATTCATAATAGCTTCCCATATTAACTAATTCAACTACAATTTACAAAATTGTTAGCCGAGTGTGTAAAACTTGCATGGATGTTGTTAGCCGAGTGTGTAAAACTTGCATGGATGTTAATTAATAAAATTCAACATTTTTTGACCAATTTCCTAACGAATAAATATTTAAGCCCATATTTAGAGTTTGAACACAAACAACAGGCGTACGGGCAGGGACGATAAATAATTAAATATATGCGAAAAAGGAAAGTAAAAGTTGTTAAGTAGGTAGGTAGAATGAAAACGAGATTTACACCACGAAAAATGAAAACCACCTGAAAAGACAGTCTGTACTCCACTCAACTTGATTCTTTGGAGCTAAACAATTTCTACAACAACTTTGCACTCATGCTAAATATGTGCCTATATATACCCCTCTATAAAATTTATAGTCACGTATAAAATTTACAAAAATTAAATTATCGCAAAAGGGAGAAAAGACATGAAGATGAAATTAGTTCTCGCGATCCTCTTAATCGTAGTTCTTGTACTCGGGCAGTCCCTTCAGATAACCATGGCTGGCTCAAGTAAGTTCACAAATCACAATATCTATTTATGTTTGTATACATTTTTGACCGTCACATAATTTAACAAGATTTTAGAAGAGTTGGTAACATGAATGATAAACATTTTATTACCCATTGTTTTTAGCTCGAATTGCCTAATATTAATATTCTAAAATTTAATTATTAATGCAAAGATGGGCTCCGATGATCCAGTTTTTAATTTGTAAAAAAGGACTTCGACGGAGGGTATGTGTATGCTATAAATGCATAAGTTACACCATTTTGATGAAACACATTTGGTTTTGAAATGAAATATGCTAGGTTTTTGCGACTCCAAGTGCGCGGTGAGGTGCTCAAAAGCTGGGGTGAAAGACCGATGCTTGAAGTATTGTGGGATCTGCTGTGAGGAGTGCCATTGCGTGCCTTCGGGGACTTATGGACACAAAGATGAGTGCCCTTGCTACAGAGACATGAAGAATTCGAAGGGCAAATCCAAGTGCCCTTGATTATTTCCTATTTGTACAATACTCCCTTATATATTGTTATGTGTGTCTATATATAATTAAATGAGCTTTCTATGCTCAAGCTACTAAAATGTACTTCTACATGTAACCGTGTGTTTTGAATTATTATAATAGACTTTTTTATGTGTTGTCTCTTGTTTAGCAGCAAAAAATGAGAGTTCTCTGATATTAAACACCACAATTATTTATTATTATTTTTCTCTGTCAGAATATAATATAAGATACTGACAAATTGTTACTTTTTAACATCTTAAAATTTTATAAGAATTATTAACTTAATATGATATCTGATCTTATATTAGCAGATATCTCAAATTTGATTTCCTAACAATCTCAATATTTTCATAATTTATTAAGAATACTAATGACATATTATTCCCTAAATATGAGCACCCGTAAATTTAGTTTTACCATGTTAAATTTCCCTAATTATAAGTTTTTAAACTCATCTGATACATGAATTGGTAAAATACACTAGCATTCGATCAATGTCAATGATAACGCATAGACAACGATTTATAAAGCAAAAATTTATTTGTATTATTGTATATAATGCAAGTTAAATGTATGGATTATAAAGACACTTTACGATTTGCAGCACAATGCTATATTGACGATGAAGAAATTCACATTATGCTACAAATTGTTATATTAGCTTAAAAGCTAAAAAGCGATACAATTTTTAACCAACTTAATGCTACATTTTGAAAATTAACCTATACCAAACTAAATCAAACGTACCCATATTTTCGGGTTTTCGCATTATTTATATTTTCGAATCTCGAATGATTTCCTCTTAGAAAACTAAAAGAAAATTATTCGAAATGGTAGACTGAAGTAGAAGTTTATGGAATGATCAGGTGTAATGTGCAAAGTGGTTGTACGATGAAACAGATGCGATGCTTCTTGCTTGTTGGATGATAATGCCCTGTTGAAATTTGAAAAAGCGATATATAATTAGTTGGTGAAGTGTTTCTGTCACCTTCTCCCACTGCCGCCCTATTTTCATGTTTTATTCCCGCAACATCCACAGCTGTATTGTGNATTGATCTTCCAAGATGGGTACAATCAATAATTAGAGAGAGACTCAAATGGATCTTATACTATTCTTTAACAAAAGCAATAAGGCAATGCCAAGAGGCAGCCATATATTATAAATGGTAATATTGTCAAAATATTACAAGGCTTATATAATTGATAAGCAAATATTGAAATTAAATTCTATTCCTGCTGCAGAAACTTTATCGCTGGGTAGGATCTGTTAAAGAAGCAATTCCATACATCCAGCTCGTTACCTGCAGCACAAAAGCTTGTATTAGCAAGATCATGTTGTAGATGTTACTATAAATTAGGTCATATCCCGTGTACAAGACTTCCGATTCGAGTTTGGGAAAGGAGACTATTCTAAGGCTAGCTTTTAATAAAAATTAAACGAGGACTTCATCGCAAAGAAAAACAGAGGGGATATAGGACTTACATTAAGCTAACTTAGCGGGAGGGCTTCATGAGGTAAGAATGCATCTCACTGGAGACGCATCAGCATGCAACTTCAGAGGTAGACAATAAATGTTGTACTTAACATTTACCTGAGCTTGATCAAGCTTTAAGCCTTCCAAAGGAATAATATCCTAAAGTGAATCACTCAATGTTAGAAAAGATTTCAGAAACTAGACTAACGTTTTTAATTTTGATTGCCTTTATGGTAAAAAATTCTTCAAATGTTGTAAGAATGTCATAGAATTTGAATTTTGTACCTTATTTTTCATTAATACAAGATGAGGAGAAAGAACATCAGCAGCTGCAGCAACTGATAAGTAATCAATTCCTACAATCAGGAACAGATTAACAAATTAGCTACTAGAGGAGAAATTAGTTGGAGAAAAACTGTATAAAAAGATGAGTATTACATAAAATGGATGCAACAGGTTAGACAAGATAACAAAAAAATTGCGGGGCTTCTTACCAACAAGTTTAATATCAGTATTGTCTACTAGATATTGTGCTCCATCCTGAGTGAATCCCACATAACTCGAGTCAAACTCCGTAATTTTCATGAGACCCCTGAAAGGAGGAAAAAGTAACACAATCGTGTTCAGACCATTTGATGAACATATAATAATCATCAGTTATAAACATGGGTAACACTTTATGAATATTTTAAATTAATATCTATAAGTAATGTTTCTACACTTGCCTGTCGGTGTTTAAGGTCCTGAAAAGCACACGCTTTACTCCCCGGGGAATATTCAAGTTCTTCATAACATCAGCTGAGGAATGGAGAGTCAAACTGTTATGACTAAAGGGAATGACGAAAGAGTAATTATTGTGCTACATTTTCTCTGACCACCAGTGTAAGAACTCTCACTATCTGAGAGATGTTGGCCATTTTGATTTCTTATATATGATCAAGGTCATTCGCTCTTATGTGACATGAAACAAAGTATCATTGACAACAACAAAATAAATGGTAAATTATAAAGTAGATTCTTGCAAATAATAGAAGTGGCATAAGCATACCAGTTATGTTTTGGTCTCTTGGAACATCAACCACAATAGCAGGTCCTGTTGAGAAACATTTTCAAACAGATCTTCAATAGACAGTAATAAAAACATACAACTCCCATTTAAAAAATACGGCTGTTACATTGCTGTTGCATTGCACTAATTCGATCAAACATAAATTAAAATAAAGAAGAGGAATTCACCATTAAGTGTTTGAAGGTCAAGAGTAGTAGCATCGACCCCTTGATCAAAAAAATTGATATATGCATGTGAAGGAGCATCAGTATGAGTGCCCGAATGAACTGGAATGGTCAGTAGGGAGTTTGTAGTTTTAAATCCTTTCTTTTGCTCACAGATTAATGTCAAAATCTCTCCAAGACCCTTTTTGGAGCCATAAGATGGCATAGTAGGAACATACTCATGAGTAATGTCAAGTATTTTCAAATCCTGACATTCTATGAAGGTGACAGCGATGAAGAAAGCCAAGGCAAAGGAGATGAAAGTTTTAGAACCCATGGCCCAAATAAAAATAAAGGTCGTCAAATATTTCGGCCAGGGAACAATGACAATGGACTTTTGGATGTGGAATTTCAGTGGAACACAATGCTATTGTTTGACAACAAAGAAGATATATATAGATAATTGAAGTGTTTAAATTTAGAGATTTGGGATAGATTTTTAAGAACCTTTGCATTTTTTGACAGGAGTCTAATTTTTTTAAGGCAAAGCCTCATTTTTGGAGCTATTTGAGCAAAACCAACCGTTTATTTAAGTTAGAGTTCCTTTTACTGTTACTATAATGGACAAGTGGTTGACATATAAGAATGTTTTTTCCCCAAAAATATCTGCTTAATGCATAGTTTTTGTTAGATAATTCTAAAAGCATAAATTTATTTTCGCAAGAATGCAATTATTAATAAAACTAACATATCATGATTCCAAAATATTACTCTCAGAATAACATGCAGTGCAGTGTGCTCTCCCTTTATGTGAAATTATCAATGCTAACATATAGTCAGGGTCATCTTAATTTCGTTTTATATCAATACTAATATATTTCGTTTTAATTATAATCTTACTTAAATGTTCTAGGTAACAATTCTAGATATGTACGTACATATGTTACCGTGATTTATGTGAGGAATCAGAGCTATTAACTCTGAATCATTCAAAACAAAACATGTAGCTCTGCATTGTAATTGGCTTTCATATTATATAAATCTTGTTCCATCTAATGAACATTCATAGTGATAATATAAGGAACAAGAACATTTAAATGCCAAATTATACATAGATGAAATTACCAAAGTTATCAAGATATCAGTCAAATATACTCTTCAAATTCGGCATAGAAGGTTGACCATTGTCGGACGAGGCCTGTACTTAGCCATTAAGGGTTGAGCCATGGGTGCGGTCAGTCCACTGCCTGTGGTCATGTCCACCATTTCCTTGCCCATGCGGTCCCAGTCAAAGCACTGAATCAGTGATCCTAATGCCAATCCAACTACACGCATCGCCAATCCCTCTCCTGGACACCCTCTCCTGCCTGACCCAAATGGTATCCACTTAAACCCCACATTGGCCCCATCAAAACCTTCAAACCTCTCTGGCATAAATGTTCCAGGGTCTTCCCAGTAATTAGGGTCATTTTGTATTGTTTTGGCATTCACCAATAGCATAGTTTTACGGGGAACATGAAAACCACATACAGTGGAATCCATAGATGACTCGTGGGGTACAAGGAATGGAGCTACTGGAAACATCCGCATTGTCTCACGAATGATGCATTTCAAATATGGAAGCTCAGCCATGTCTGCTTCATCAATCAGGCGGTGATGTGAAACATATTTGTCAATTTCATTTTGTGCCTTGTGGAGCACGTTGGGACTGTTAAGAAGGCATGCCATCACCCACTCCATTGTATCAGCTGATGTACTGACCCCTGCCTGTAACA
>QRFB01005180.1:27408-41404 GCA_008931105.1 Oenanthe javanica
TTTCTAAGACAGGAAGTGCAACATTTCATTGATCCATGATGTCATTATTCGGAAAGTGTGTAGGAAAATGCATCATAAAATAATAAATTTTGCAAGCAGAATTATTCTAGGACAAGTAGAATGAGATTCAGAAGAATTGCTGAATATTTGAATATACACGAAGCTGTGCTACAACTCCTTTGCCCTAAAATTGTTATTCAACAGAATTCCTTAAAACAATATTTTATCTCAAGCAAAAAACTATGTAGAATATGAAATTCAAGGCATTCTGATAAGAGATATAATGAGTTGTGAAGTTTCTCAGTTAGCTCACTGCATGCTGCAAAGCGTACCATATTGAAATATCTTTACTAAAAGGAAAATAAAAGCATATATTCTGTCAAAAAATTGTTTGGTAACTGAAATTTAAGAGTTTCCTTTATTTATACAATCCTCTTGCCAGCATGAGACTTTTAATAGTTTCATCCGTGTAATATTCAGGCTCTCTATGTTGCAAAGACAACAGAATCTCAATCATAGATTTCTCATCCGATTCTCCATAATCATCTGAGAGTTTGTCACGAAATTCTTCTATCCACTTTTGCACAAGCTCATCTCTTTTCTTATGTAATACCTTGAGCCTCTTTTCCATTTTATTGAAAACAATCTGTCGCACAATTGGCATAAAATCTCCAATATTTGATGCTCCAGCCAACACAGATGTCTCGGCTATTATCTCCAGAAATCTCTTGTCCTCTTCTGACTGTAGTGTATTCTCACCAAAATATTTCTTACCAGCAATCATCCTAGTCATGATATTAAACGTGAGATTACTGAACACAGGTTTCATATGCAAAGGTTGATACTTATTCTCAGTGCAAGAGAGAAATAACTTGTGCATCAGTGTTTGAACTTCATCAACACGAATTTGAGATGATTTCTGTAAGCGATGAGATGAAAGAATTTCAATAGAGGAAATTCGTCTAAGATTTCTCCAGTGATCTCCATAAGGTGCCCAGACCATATTAGTGTAGTTGTAGCCAAGGTATTTTGCATAGAGAAGACGAGGCCGGTTGGCAAAATTAATGTCATTCTTGGTAAAACATTCTTCAGCAGCTGATACAGATGAAACAACAAGAACAGGACGAGAACCTAGCCTGAGGAAGAAAACTGGACCATAAGAATTTGAAAGATCTGATAATGTCTTTTGCAGAGGTTTCCTTAGGAGGTAAAGGTGACCGATGAAAGGTACAAGAGGAAATGGAGTTGGTGGAAAATTCAGGAACTTGTGAAGGAAATGTTGTGTTATCACATACAGAGCTGAAATGATTGGAAGGTACATATAGAAAAGATGAGCAATAGCCATAGATTGTGGAAAAGTAGGGTTCAGCCCAAATCTATATGAATGTGTTAATATTGAGTTCTCTTTTGGACGCTACAAAAGACTGACTTGAGTAGAGATCAGAATGGTTATCTTATCTTATCTTCATCTTTCATATGAGAGGGAGTTTTATGTTTACTAACAAGTGACATTAGAAGCTAAGTATGGTAAAAAAAATTAGGTGCAAAAGCAAAGAGATGCCATGAGAAAAATTAGGTGCAAAATGACCCCGATGCTCCCCTGACTAATTTTTAGTTTGTTTGTCTTATTTACTCATTCTGTCCCAAATTAACTTTCTTGTCTGTGGTAAATTTGACTCAACTTTGACTGAAAATTAAAAATTATTCTTTTATAATTTTAAAAAACTGAAAAATACATTTTAAAATAAATTAGATATACTTTTCAATGATATATTTTTTATAATTTTTTTCAATTATATACTATATGTAATTTTCAGTCAAACTTTAATCAATCTGACCACAGAAAAATCAAACATGATAGTTAATTTGGAACGGAGGGAGTAATAATGATTTATGTCAATTTATAACATGCAATCATGAACAAACACGAAATAAAAGATAACACTTGAAAACTTCTGAATTTTCTTAGATTTTGTCACCAGAATCATCTCCAGGTTTTGAGCCTCGGAGCCTTAGTATCCGGAGGCTAACTGGCAATATACTCTTAACCCTATTCTTTAGTGTATTTCCATTTTCTCAATTTTTACTTTGCTAACATAATTGTATTCAGTTTTCTTACCATTGTGTGCGTGTGTATGTGTGTTTCATTGATTCATAAGAAAGTTTTGGCTCTTCAAATCTTTGAGGCATAAATTCAAACCATATTTTAGTTCCTGCAAGGCTTTCAAACCTTCCTGACATCGGACATTTTTGGTTCTGGCCATAGTGAACTGGAATGGTCAATAAGGAGTTTATAGTCAGGGGATCCTTGCCTCCGGTTTAGTAACAAATTTTAGAATTCTGGACCGAACCCTTTCTCGGAATGAAAAGATGGCATAGCAGAATTATAGTCATGTGTAATATCCACAATATTCAAGTTAGCGCTGTGGACAAAATTTGTGATTAGTAACACAAGCACTGTTACACGCTAATAAAGTTGCTAGTGGAATCAACAAAGCATTTGTCTCAAATGCATGATCACTCATTTCCCAACCAAATTCATTACAGACCAGATTACATGCTATTTGATTACTATCAGCCACAGTTGTCAAGTTGTGGTCCGAAGATTTCTTAAATCAAATGTACAATTCAATTTTTAGCTAAATTCACATCTACGAAGTTGTGAGTACCTACTGAAACTACCGAGATATTGAGAGTTCTCCCTTCGTAAAACCCTTAACTCTCTTTGTGTGGTAGTTTGATTTCAAACCCAGGGATTCCTGACATATCCGAGACCGGGGCAAAAATTTTAAATGAACCCCCTAAATTTTTTTTACCGTCATAACTATAAAAATATATAAAAAATCATATGATATAACAAAAGTTTACGGTAATTTTTTTCAAATTTTTATCAAGTTTGCTTGAAAGTTTACATTTTCGATAACAAACTTAGTCATAATTTATTTGTAACTCTTTTCACTTATCAATGATAATTGCTTTTTAGGTAATATCATATAAATCTCAGTAAAATTCTCACTGAAACTAACATCATAATAACACTTCGAATAGATAGTTCAAATTCAAAATTCTCGCAAAAAATTTGAAAAAAAATGAATCTTTACATCAAAATAAAGACAATATATATATATATATATATATATATATATATATATATATATATTAGCTAGATTAGTATTGTTTTGATATAAAATACTCCCTCTGTCCCACCCAATTGTTTACATTTGGGTTGGGCACGAAGATTAAGAAAATTATATAAAATATTATGAAAGAGAAAGAAAAATGGATGAAAGAGAAGAAAAAGTGGGTAAAGTGGTGGAGTCAATTAATATTTAATTAATAGATTTGAAAATGTGGAATAAAATAGTGGGTGATAGTAAATTTTATAATATAAAAGTTTACTATTTTTAGAAAGTTTTGAAATATAAAGAATTGGTTGGGACGGAAGGAGTATATATAACCGAATACCGGTGCAACTCTATTTTTCTTTCTTAATAATGAATTATCTAGTTTTTAGAATATATACATATATATTATATATGTACATATGTAATTAGTACTTATTTTTAGTTTTATAGGTCAATTATTAATTTATATTTTACCAATATTATTGACTTTGTAATTTTTTTTACAAAGTAAAATGTATATACTAATTTTTTTTTAAAAATGTGTCCCAAAATTTTTAGGCCCCCGAGCGGTCCCCCGCCCCTCCCTCAGGGCCGGGCTGCACACACTTCTTCTAATTCTCCTGGTCGTTCAATAGTAAAGGATTATTATTCTTTAAAGTTACACCCTATGCCTTTTAACAATTTTTCAGGGTTTACATCAGAAACCTGTTATATCTTGATTGTGTAGAATTTAAACCTGGTTAAGGCTAACTGGTTGACTTAGTAGCCAACAAAAGCACATATTATATTAGTATTGGATTAGCTATAAAAGAAGACGTCATTAATTTCCAAGGGATCATATCTAAGGATACTTCCTCCATTCTTGCAAATTCCACTACTTGAGATATTGTTGGCTTAAAAATGCTAACAAGCACTACAAGGAAAACTGAAACACACAACGGTTTTCCCCCGTTGTCTAACACCCTGTTTGCCCGTTGAGTATTGAGGCGTCGTCTGATATGCACCTCAGACAACGGTACACTAACTATTGTCCAAAAGAGAGCAAAACAACACCTCATGTTCTAGACACCGTTGTATAACACCTAGAAGAAACAATGCTATGTTTAAAACTACTTGTGTGAAATGAAGTGACTCAAGTGTTTTGATAATAAAATATGTTGTTGTTGGTGGGTTAAAACAACGATTCTTTAAATAGAAAGAGTTGTTTTATCAACTTTTACATAAGAGTTTTATCAATGAATATCATTGTTGTATATGTGAGTCCACAAGTATTTTTAGAAAAGAATGCAATAAACGAGAGTCTTTCACGCAACAGTTTGGTACTCAAGGATCAGTTGTTGTAGTTTTCTACAGACAAAGTTTTACCATGTCTTAAAGTGTTGTCACAATTCTAACACACAACGGATTTTGAGTAATTATTGCTTGTGTCTGGTTGAGTTAGACAAGTATTTTCTAAATAAAAAGCCTTGTATAAATAGCTCTATTATAAAAAATTTGTTAAATTGCTAGTTGTGTTTCACTTGATCACACAATTGCTAGTTGTGTTTCACTTAAGTGGTGTTTGAGGCCCCTAATGAAGCTATTATATCCATCTGGTAAAGCATGATAAGTTTGTATCATTAAAACCCACAAATTCCATCAGTGTAAGATTTTAAACGATCATGCTGTAACAAACTTACAACTTATCAAATTGTTCAGCTATGTTAACCCCAAAATCTTCTTTATCTCTTAATATTACTATTTTCATGTCTCCTTACTGACAAGATATCGAATTTTCAGCCTTCTCAACAATGTAAAAAGAAGCTAAATCTACTCTTTGTGTTGGGTATAATTTATACTACACAACAACAATAAGACAGTTATATAAACAATTAACAAGAACATGCAGATTAAACCAATTAACAAAATAAAACAAAGCATGAAGGTCGAAACAAGATATATATAAATCAATAAATGCAAAGATAAGATAAAAGATTGAAAATTTAACTTTAACAGAAATTTTATGCATACACTTATAACCGCGACTTGCACGTTCACCCAAAAATCTATGCACTATATATGCGAGGACCTATGCACTTTATATATGCGAGGTAGGAGAAAGATGTACGCCTCAATTTGCCCGCCTCAATATATAGGCATCTTGAGTTGTTATTCTCAATAGAGTTTTGCAAGATGAGTTTTATTTGCTACTTATATTATTCAGACTAAGTAATATTAATATTCTAATATATATATGGAGTCTGATTATTGAAATAATTCTTACTCAATATATTTAATATTAATATTAAATAATTAATATAAATAAATCAAATAAATTTGCAATCAAAAAATATAAAGTACTCAATAATATCATTTACCATAAACAGTCNCAAAAGATATAAAGTACTCAATAATATCATGTACCATAAACAGTCTACTCACACCAGTAGTTGTAAACAACACTAACACAAGATGCTATATAAAATTATTATCTTTCCTTTACAAATTCAATGTGGGACAAACCCCACATAATCCATTTCAAGCAAGCAACTTCAACTTAATTTTTTTTATAGATTTCACTAAGAAAATGTCTGAGATCCAAATATGAAAGTTTAAGTTATCATAGCAAGGAACAACCTCCAATAATTAGTTTCCGGAAATTACATCAAGAACATATATAAAATATGCCTTAAACTTTTCATTTTCTAACACTTTGTTCATCGGGTGTTTGTACAATCCATTAACTTACTACACTGTTTCGAACTAGTTAGCACTTAGCAGGTTTGCATGGCAGGCAGTGAGGAGTTGAAGGATCTGATATGCCTTAAGGCTGAGCCTGAACTAGCCAAAATGTGATTAGTGCACCGTCAGAAATTAGCTTACAAAATTTGATTTGTTTGGAGTGTTAAAAATTGAATAATAAATTGTAAAAAAATTTGAATCAACCAACTGCACTATGCCATATAAATTTCGAACCCAAAAAATGCCTTGTGTAATTTTTGAAATTACTTAAAACTATTTTAAAATTTTTTGTATCTTGAAAAATAATAATTAAATATAGCTCCTAAAAATGATAATTTTATTATAATACAAGTGTATATAATTTAGTTCAATTTCAAATATTTACATATTTAGAAAATTATGAAATTTATTAATTTGGGTATTGGCATGTTGTAAATCATGTCATGTAAGTATGTAATAACACTGTAGTCTGACTAAGTTCATTTTTTGTTGCAATGTTTCATAGTTACCATTACCAAATTAACTATAATAATGGTTTTAACTAATCCAATCCAATCCGATCTCCTACCTTATTCAGTTGAGTATTGTATATAGAAGCAGATGCAATAAAATGGTGCCTTGTATTATGAATGGGAAATATTGTTTACAAGGATTTGACAACATATGAGTAATACTTAATTTCTATTATGTTGCTGACACCTTTTGAAGAAGCAAGTCCATCGAGCTTGTTACCTACAACACAGAAGCTTGTATTAGCAAGATCATGACGAAATTCTCATTAAAATGGTCGTACAAGACTTCCGTATCAGCAGAGTACGAGAAATAGTTGTGGACGCAGTCTTAGCCTTATTTTCTGTAAACAGACTTTTGCTGATGTTATTGTTGCACAAAAACAGGCATAGCACTTTTCAAACTTCAAATATCTTGACAAGATTTTACGGCATGAAAGTGTAATTAGAATTCAACCCCAGATTATTTTCAGGCTAGTACCTTACAAGAAATAAACAAGGACTTTGTTGTGAGTACTTACATTAAGCAAATTTTGGCGAGAAGGCTTCACTTGATAAGAATGCATCTCACTGGAGAAGCATCAGCGTGCAATTTCAGAGGTAGACAGTGAATGTTGTATTTAACATTTACCTCAGCTTCATCAAGTTTCAATCCTTCCAAAGGTATGATATCCTGATGTGTATCACTCAAGTTAGAATAGATTCCAAGAACATTAATCAAGTTTGATGTATGAACTGGACTATCATAGCGTTTCTTACTGCCATTCAGATAACAATTTCCACAAATGTAGTAAGAATATCCTAGAAGTTAAATTACTTACCTTACTTTTCATCAATACAAGATGAGGAGAAAGAACATCAGCAGCTGAAGCAATTGACAAGTAATCAATTCCTACAATCAGGAAGAGATTAACAAATTAGGTACTAGTGGAGTCAGTTGGACAAAAACTGCACAAAGCGATAAATTATAAATATACATAAGATTGAAGCTAAACGATCAAGGAAGATGATAAAAAAGAAATCTTGGCGAGGTTAGATACACTAGGTATGTTTGATTTTGATTAATAAACAGAACCTTGAGGTTAGAAGCTAGTCAGTGGTTGATTGAGTATTAAAGATTTTTTGGCAAACAGAAAAAAGATACAAATATCAAATAAAAATAATATTAATTTATTAAGAAAATAATATCTTCAACAAACATGCAGAATATTATGAGTAATTTAGCCAAATACAGGACACCCTGTCTTACCAACAAGTTTAATATCAGTGTTATCGACTAGATATTGTGCTCCATCTTGTGTGAATCCCACATAACTTGAGTCAAACAATGTGATATTCATCAGTTTCCTGAAAGGAGTAAAAGTGATACAAACATGTTATTTAGATCATTTGCTGAACATACATATAACTGTAGCTTGTATGTGTGTAATGTTCAGTTGTATATAGTAACATAGATGGCTAAAAGTTTATGTTTATTTTCATATAGAATCTGTATAACTTGCCTGTCGGTGTTCAATGTCCTGAAAAGCACACGCTTTACTCCCCTTGGAATGTTCAACTTCTTCATAACATCAGCTGAGCAATGCAAGTTAAGTCAAAATCATTGACAATAAGAAAATAAATGGGAAAAACTAATGTAGATGCTCACAGATGATATCAATGCCATGAACATACCAGTTATGTTTTGGTCTCTTGGTACATCAACGACAATAGCAGGACCTGTTGTACATCAGCAAACAAATCTTCAATAGACAGTAATACAAACAAATATACAGATGTTACGTTGCTGTTGCATGATGGCCATTCAACTAAAAACAAATCAAAATAAAGATAAGGAAATCACTCTATAAAAAAAGAATCGAAGATAAAGAAGATACCATTAAGTGTTCGAAGGTTAAGAGTTGTAGCATCAATTCCTTGCTCATAATACTCAATAAAAGTATGTGAAGGAGCATCAGTATGAGTTCCAGAATGAACTTGTATTGTCAACAAGGAGTTTGTAGTCTTGAACCCTTTCCTTTGGTCACAAACTAATGTCAAAATCTCCCCAAGACCTTTTTTCGAGCCATAAGATGGCATAGAAGGAGTATACTCATGTGTAATGTCAATTATTTTCTTTCCCTGACATTGCACAAAGCTGCTGAAAGCTAGCAACAAGGCAACGGATATCAGAGCCTTGCTAGAACCCATGACCTGAAGATGACAAGGCTGTCAGAAATTCAGGCCAAGGAACAAGAGACTCTGAGATGTAAAATTACAATGGCACACAATTTTATTCCGACAATGAAGATGATTTATATAGATGATCAAAGGGATTATATATAGAAAACTGAGATAGAAAATCAAGAAGAGCCTCACATTATTGGGGATTTTAGAGCAGGAAACTAATGTTTATTTTAACAGCCTCATATTTGGCGCTATCTGAGCTAAACCAAACCTTTTATTAGGTGGCGTGGTTGGATTTTCTTTTACTATTATTACAATGTTTGACATGCAACATAGTTCTTTTACCAATTTTCTATTTTTGATGAATGCATTATTCTTTTAGATAATTCTAAATGCGTAGTTCTTTTGTTTGAGAACGCAATTATTTACAAAATTGTCACACTATGATTCCAAAATTTTATTTCAGTATATCATGTAATGCAGTCCTTTTTAGTATATTATGACTCTATATATTCTCACCCTTTATACTTTCACTATCGTTGTCCAGGAGCCAGTAAATTACAAGTTATATCGATTATACATTATTTTACAGAATAATCTTTGTTAGCTAAGCTGGTTAACACCTTAGCCTTGGGTACCTCTTTCGAAGTTTTTATGTAAACTTTTGATTAAATTTGTATTTAATATCATCCAAATTTATTTGTATGTAATAATTCGAAATAAGTACATCGATCTGTTCTTTGATTTATATTGGGGAATCAAAGTCAGTAACTTTTGTGCATTCAAAACATGTAGCCCACACATGCATGTGCATTGCTGCCGTGCAGTTGGCCTATAAAATATGGGGCCATTCGGTTGGGGTTATCGGGAATGAGAATGAGAAAATCCATTTATGTTTCCTTCATTATCATTCTCCGTTCTTATTCTCATCAACAACATTCATTGAACCACAAAAGTAGCCAATCTCTTAGTCGTTAAATTAGCGGTTCTCTTAAAATCCAACTAGCACTCTGATGTCAGGTTACCGGTTTTCCTAAAATCTCAAGGTGTTAGGAGGGGCATAGGAAACCATATAGTATAAGTTAACTCTCTCCCTCACTTCAATCATATAGACTTCAAATTTAAGATAGAAGGTTGATATCTTGGCCACTCTGGGGACTCATGTCCTAATATCAGGGAAAGGTGACGGGTTAAAGGTAGAACAGGAAAAGGGTTAGGTGGTAAATTTAGAAGCAATATCCAATGATTTTAGAGCGACACAAATGAAGATAGTCGGATTTAGCCGAATCATATGTGATTGTGTTAATATCACGATCGCTTCTGAAATGAGTCGATATCAAAATTATTATCTTATCTTTATGTTTCATATGACTGGGAGTTGTAAATCCAAAGAGATGCTATAGACAAAAGTTAGCTACAGAAAGACCCCACTGCTCCCATGACTTGACCACATGCCTGCAAACAGAGCCAATTGTTCCAAGCAGCTAGAAAAATGTAATGAGATACAAAACACAATATCCAGACATGAGGCAACCTTCTTAACATACATGCAACTATGCAAGAGCATCACATTTCTCCCACTTAAAATAAACATAAACTGGCAAAATCGCAATCATTGAAGAGAGTTTAGTAAACAGAACTTTGAACCCAAACAGTTTGCATCTAGATCTTTCAAATCTGCCTAGAATTTGCACCCCTTCTTTAAAAATAAAGGTTAACGCAAAAACTAAAAGGTTATAATTACAATTATTTTTTCTAATTACTGATCATCACCAAAGTACAGAGAAGCCATGGAAGCATGTTTGTCAATGTTTTTTGCTTCCGTTTCAACTAACTAAAGTTTGTTATAATGAGTTACAAATGAATTATACAGATGGAGCAGCCAATAGCCATGGAATCTTGTTTGTCTATGCTTAAATCCGGAAAAAATAGAGTTCAAATCTTGTCCATGTGGAAATAAAAACAAATTTAAAGAAAGAAAGATAATAAAAAACCGATGGTCAATTCAGATGTGTTCATTTAGTTCTTGATCCGTATCCAGAAACACATTGTGGTTCTGAATTGAGCTAGTGTTGTTTAAAGGATGATGAAGATGATGTTCTGAATGTATTATATATTGTTGTGTTAGTAAATGTATACATGTCATATAACACACACATCGATATGTGAAATCATTCAAACACCCCTTTATTCTAAGAGCAACCGTATTTTTGACAAAAATATATCCGACTATCCAAGGAGTGCAAAGTGAAGGCAGGATTGAAGCTAAAAGGTGCAAACTGTTTGCTTTCAAAGTTTCGATAGAATAAATGTTTATATGGAAATCTGCAATATGAGAAAACTCGCCATAGGGCTGATATCAGAGGCTTATTTTAGGTGATTTGGTTTTTTAGTCCAAAAATCGAGTGGCGAAGTTGTACAAAGTTCAACCTTCCAATTAAGAAGTATACCTCTGTATGGATTTATGGTAATAAAATGAGTGGAATACTTGCAAATACAGAGTTCATCCCTAAAATTTTAACTCTACCCGGCTACCCCTATATTTTGTTATAAAATACTTCTAATCTCGCTCAAGTGTCAATAATCTCATGCAATATACTATTTTGTTTATCGTATCCTTAGAATTTATTTACAAAGTTGGTTCTAACATACTGAACACATATAAGTAGTTCCGAACAAAACAATAAGAAAGAGATAATATACAAATCATTTCACAAACACAAAGCAACTTGCAATGCTTAATGCATATTGTACTATTAGAACATTTAGTTATATGCAATTTTCATAGGTCTTGGGCTTAGTAGCTGACCTGACTGTTACAATTGCCCAAGATTCAACTTGGAGGATCAAATTTAGTGTAGGTTTCTTTCCGATTTTGAAAGAAGGATACTTTCAGGGCGTACTTTATTCAAATTTGATTCAGTAGACTTGCCATTGTCATACGCGGCTGGCATCTTACTACCAAAGGTCGGAGCTTTGGCATGGTAAGTCCAGGCCCTTCAGTCATATCAACTAATTCTTTTCCATCCCTTTCCCAATTAAAGCATTGAAGGAGTGACCCCAAAACTAACCCCATCATACGCATTGCCAGTCCATCACCCGGACAGGCTCTCCTTCCCGACCCAAAAGGCATAAACTTGTACCCATCTCTCGTTCCTTCAAAGCCTTCAAATCTTTCTGGCATAAACTGGCCTGGTTCTTCCCATATTTTTGGGTCATTTTGAATTGCCCATACATTCACAAGTAGCATGGTACCTCCTGGGATGAAGTAACCTCCTACTTTGCAGTCTGCTGAAGATTCATGTGGCACCAGTAGAGGCCCTGCTGGGTACATCCTCATTGTCTCGGCTATGATACAACGGAGATAAGGTAGGTTAGCTATATCCGACTCATTTATGAGACGGTCGTGTCCCACATGATTGTCAATTTCAATCTGTGCCTTCTTTAGAACATCTGGATTGTTTACCAAAAGAGACAAAGCCCACTCCATAGTTACAACTGTAGTGTCAGTTCCTGCTAGTAATAGAACCTATTTAACAAGAAAAAACAGTCATCTGTAAATTTTCTTATAAATTATGCAAGGACGCAAACTTATGACATAGCGTCATCTGTAATTAGTTTAGGTCGACACTTTGCTCTAACTACCCATCATATAACATATAAATTCACGAGTGAAGCCTATAGTTATCTGTATATGGTAAAATGTACTTTTGGACACTAAACTGACCACCAACAGTACTGTCGCCATTGCACTAAGATTTCACTCATTCTAATAACTAATTAGGCTACATGCAGTCAACTCATTTAGTATCACTTTCATGGTTGTGTATATTGGGACCTTCCCACCATCTTGTCGATGAGGAAGTCTTGTGCACTACCTCTTTAATTGATGGCTAACTGTGCAATAGATTTGTTGTGCAAATAAAAGGTATAGCTTGATCTATGACCGCAAAATACATCATTGTTTTACCAAATAGAAAAAATGTTGAATCAGAGCAACCGATAAAATCTCAATTAAGTAAAATAATAGCCACAAATCAAACGGAGTACCTGAGATGATGAGAACCTCAATAATACATGCGTGATACTTTAAAGATATAAGCATATGCCCTTAAATTAGTCGNCATAGCTTGATCTATGACCGCAAAATACATCATTGTTTTACCAAATAGAATAAATGTTGAATCAGAGCAACCGATAAAATCTCAATTAAGTAAAATAATAGCCACAAATCAAACGGAGTACCTGAGATGATGAGAACCTCAATAATACATGCGTGATACTTTAAAGATATAAGCATATGCCCTTAAATTAGTCGAATTTAGGTAAAAGCACATTCAAATTCAAACTCAAAAAGATAAGTTTTTATTTTAAATCAAAATTCAAACTAGCCCAAAATCAATTAAACGACAAAGGGAGTATCTTAAGGTACAACTACTAATCTGATTCCGAATCAGTAATCACATATATTCACCGCATCCATAACTCCACAAGTAGTTCAAGCAAATAATCTAAAACATTAATAGATGTTCATTAAGTAGAAGACAGCGGAGAATCAATAGAATCTTACCATTATTAAACCTCTGATAATCTCATCATTGTAGTAATCAGGCTCAGTTTGTTGCAAAGACAGCAACAATTCAATCATACTCTTCCTTCCACTTTCACCTCCTGATTCCGTCGTATTGCTGCCATTTCCACAATTCATATTCCTTCTATGCTCATCAATCAATTCCTGCACAAATTTATCTCTCTTCTTCCTCAACACAATCATTTTCTTCTCTGTCCCTCTTTTTTCAATCAATTTCATCACTGACAAAAAATCCCCTAAATTCGTAGCCCCACTAAAATAAAAAGTCTCCGTAACAAGTTCCTTAAACCGCTTTGCCTCCACCTCATCCGCCACATCATTACCACCATAATATCTTTTCCCAGCTAATATCCTCATCATGACATTCAACATCATCTCGAAAAACGTGGATTTCATATCCACGTTATTCTCTTTCAAGCTTCGAGAACTTTCAGAACTTCTCGAAGTCTGAAAGAGTCGATCTAGCAGTATTCGAGTTTCTTCAACTCGAATAACCTGACTAGATTGCAGTCTATGAGCTGCAAACACTTCCACAGTGGCCATGCGACGGAGATCACGCCAGTGATCTCCGTACGAGGCCCACGAAAGGGAAGTGTAATTATAACCCAAGTGTTTTCCAGCCAGTAAACGTGGTCGGTTTGCGAAAACTATGTCATTTTTAGTAAAACATTCTTCAGCAGCAGAGGGAGAGGAGATTAATAGGACGCGTCGGGACCCGAAGTTAAGCAGGAGCAGAGGCCCGTGTTTGGCTGAGATTACGGATAGTTTCCGGTGNGACATTCTTCAGCAGCAGAGGGAGAGGAGATTAAAAGGACACGTCTGGACCCGAAGTTAAGCAGGAGCAGAGGCCCGTGTTTGGCTGAGATTACGGATAGTTTCCGGTG